>NBNE01001518.1:0-12214 GCA_002215365.1 Phytophthora megakarya | reverse complement strand
TTTTGGGATGGGTTGGACTCATCGGAATCCTTGTTGTCGGGTTTGTCATTAGAGGGGTTCGACGCGTCGGAATCCTTGTTGTCGGGTTTGTCCTTGGAATCGTCCGAGTCCTTGTTCTCCAGTTTGTTCTGGGATGGGTTGGAGTCGTCCGAATCCTTGCTGGCTGGTTTGCTTGCGAGGGGTTAGAGTCGTCCGAGTCCTTGCTGGCAGGTTTGTCCTTAGAGTGATTCGAATTTTGAGAAATGTTTGATTCGTCCTCCGTTGAATTAGTACCATTAGAGAGACCTCCCTTGGTGGGTCCCGATAGTGGGATGCAGTTTTTGTAAATCTGCCACACAATTTTGTTGTCCATTCCTTGGAGGGCTATCCAGTAGAAGCGCATCATACAACCGCCCGATGCACAGGACGAGTAATCGATAGGTTTGAAAATCGACGTATACTCGATCGACCCGTCACCGAAGGCTCCCTGACAATCATCGTTCTGGAGCACCATCTTATCGTCCAGCCAGATCTCACAAGGACCGGCGTGCGCGATTCCGCGTGAAAACTTCGCCGTACCGTCCTTCGGCGGGTCCTTCGGCTTCGCGTCCGGGTCAGTGTATCCGCAGTCGGCACCGTAGAGGTTGGTGTCGCTATCCAGTAACGTTCGGATGTCTTTGGCATTATTGGATTCCTTGAGCTCCTTAAAGATAGATACAAGCTCCGCGTCTCGATTTTTTTCGCCATTCTTTTTATTGGCGTTGTCCCAGTCACCGGGCCACTGCGGATCAATTTGAACGATCCACCCAGAAGTAGCCTTGTTTTTAAATTCGGACTTAGGAATCTCCACGTAACCGTGCGCTTTCACAAATTCAACAGAATTTGTGGTAGCTGCCAAAATCATCAGGATGGCTGTCGTGGATACCATTGGGACTCGAGGATTTTCAATGACGTTGGTCTGGGAGCAAAATCGGAAGTGAAGTTCGAAAATGAAAATAATTTGTTGGAATTCGGTGGAGGTTCCTCTAAAAACTTGTATAGACAGGTACGTGTACTTCAAGGTTAGGACAGCTGGAATCGTGCAACGAGATGAGATCTCGTGAGTTTCACAGGATTTACCGTAGAGCCACATGCACATCAAAACATGGACGCAAAATAATATTTGGTAAATATATGTTTAGTTGTCAAACGATTCTAAAGTTAATCGAGGATAGGTTTTGCTCTTTAACTTTAAGACCCACACTTTGAGCGAAGAGCAAAGGAGGTTATCAATTTGGCTGATATATTTGTGTTATAGAACAAATATTGATAACAATGTAGAACCTGTCATAACGAAGCTCTTTTCCTGTCAAGCAGCAAATGAAGAAATAATATCTATTATTCAAGGACAATTTAGGAAGGACTTGACGTTGAACAACTTGAACTGGATACGAGAACATCGATGACATAAACGTATGAAGTCTACAATACCAACAAGCTCGTAAAACGTGTTGGGTGCATTAAACAACTTCATTTCAGGGTCGATTTTGTGTTAATATTATTTTCGGCGAAATCCATATCAAGTTGAGTGTTTAACGGGGTATTATTATTTGTATGACTTGGTCTCATTGATGCATATACCATGCGTGGTAGCAGCTACGGAACAATTAGGCGTCATTTTAATATTAACTGATAATTGAAACGAGGGTTTTGTTTGGGAGGAGATCTAACGCGGTTTTTTCGAAGTCGTCAGGTTTTTACTAAGTGGCAGCAATGTACCTCACTGCAAAACAAAAAATCTCACGTGTTTATGCTACATGTAAAATGTTCCTTGAACACATCGTCGTCAATTTCCGTGATGTGCATTAGGATGCATTTTCGCGTACTTCTACATCCATGCTTTCGGTGGTGCACGGGTTGGCTATTTTCAGGGGAGACATTGCTGTAAACACAAACTAAGTACGCTTGCGACGATGCATCAGTAAGGAAAAATGTTTAATATCCGTTTCGGTGGTGTTGAATTTATTGTATAATATGTGCATGTAAATATGTTGTGGCGCAATAAAAGTCTACACTGATGAGTGAGATTGCCGTTTTTATCAAAACCACTTAAGTACAACCACATCCACGTACGTAGTGAAATGAAGTAGATCAAGGAGCAACAAATTGTTGTTCCAGTTGTCAACAACTAGTTACAGCAAACATGTTAAATCCTTTCTTGTATTGTAGCAGTCATGAAGATGTTAGCGGCCAAAAGTTGTTGAAAGTGGGAATTCGATACCGGAATCTCATACAGGGTGCAAAGCACTACCGAATTAATGAGTGAGTTGCATGGATGGTCCTGTAGATCGGTCTTATGACACCGTGTAATGCAAGCTCTCTGTGCTGAAAAATCGCAACTTTCAGTGGTTGCTCTGCCCCTTGTCAGAATTCTAGGATATTTCCATAGCATACTGGCGTCAACATTGACACCGTACATGTTCATGTGTACTGTTCGTGATAGCCGTAATGATTACGATGATGAAGTGCCTTTCGACGTACAGTATAATACATACATCTTGTCAATGGGTCTACATGAGGGTGCCGAGTCGTAGGATATGTAGAGGAACCCGCGACAAGAATGAACATACAAACGTAGAACCAAACCGATCATTTTTACAAAGAAATACTTAAATACTAGTTTAGTAAAGGCTGCAAGTGTTTACCATATATATTAAATCCCATCTCGGGAAGGTTCTTCGCAGTGATCAACCAACTGTTGCTTCAACGGGACGAAGGTGTCATCCCAGTAGGTGGCTAACGTGTGCTATGTTGCAGCTCGAGACGTTACAATGTAACCACGTGAATTCTATGGACACGAAGGTCGTGTTCCCAAATGTGTCAAATATTCTGTACCAAAATTGTCCAAATCCGTCAAAATTGTCCAAAATTAAATTGAGCTTTTGAGGTAAATTACACGAAATCCTAACATATCCGCTGGTGGAGCTAAATAAATTCGCAGATAAAATGCTAAATTTTAGAGGCAATCCTTAGCAGTAGAATTATCGAAGTCAACGTTTGAAAGTCAGCGTGGCCAGTGTGGAGCGCCCTTTCCAGTTACCTCATCGTTCGCAACGCCAAGTTCGCTTTCCTCATGGCCAGGGTTGTTAAAAACCCACAATTTCAATAACATGGGGTAGGTCATTTCTCTAAGATGGCTGATTGGGATAAACTTACAGAGGTTTCCATTTCTATCAAAACACAAAATACAGCGATATGATTACGTCAGTGGTTCTGAAAGCAAACAAGTATCTTACTCAACCCCTAGGTATTTTCGAGTGAGTTGCTAGCAGTATCTGGATATTTACAGATACATACAAGAAACGATACTAAATTTGTTTTTGTCATGTTCTTTTT
Organism: Phytophthora megakarya; assembly: GCA_002215365.1. Classification (NCBI taxonomy): domain Eukaryota; phylum Oomycota; class Peronosporomycetes; order Peronosporales; family Peronosporaceae; genus Phytophthora; species Phytophthora megakarya. The sequence goes on along the minus strand of NBNE01001518.1, from coordinate 8,860 downwards.
ACTTACAATTTAATGCCAGTTCAAGAAGAATCAGACAAAAATGTACTTTTACTTGATGTGTAAAATCTGTAAAACCCAAAAAAATCGCACATGGGGTGGGTGGATTCCCCTTAATATTCCATTGTTCCAAAAGCCAAAAAAAACACAATTACAATCTTGTTCATGGGGGGCATGGTGGCGGTAATTAGTTTGGATCTAGTAGGTGTCTAACGTGTCCGTTCGCTGCAGAACTCATCGCTGAGCCCACCTGCGCAAATTTGCTGAAGAAGTTGCTGGAGGCAGAGCTTATCGAACACTCTGCATCTGCATTATGTGGTTAAGTGCGATCGAAATCTCACGAGAAAAGCAACCCCGGCTGCCAGATCGCTAGAAAGAGACGGCCCAGGTGACAGAAATCCCACTCTAGAACAAGACATCAAGTCGCTTCATCAAGATCTGACGTGCGACAACATCGGTGAGTGATGGGGACTACGGATGACCCAAGGTCGACTGCTGATGACCCAAGATTTGGAAGCGGCAAGCATATCAAGGAACGAGCAAGATCTTCGCAATACGACCACCTAAAGACCTGGATCGACAACCAGGCAGCTCGACCGCGACTCAAGGACTCGTCAGCGACCGAGATCGACCTAGAACGAGGTAGAGCGAAGAAGTTCCGTGCTATCTGAAGCCCCTGTGTTCTATCTTTTCCGGATATACATCGAACGAGTCACCCAGGAGAGCGTAACCCGCCTGCCGTCGGGTACTCAAGGTGAGCAAGAACACAACCAGATCAAGGATCATCGGAGGTCCCCCTTCGTTAGTCGGTGTCCGGGCGCAAGTGGTATCGGGAACCGCGATCACAAGATTTTCACGGATCCCGCTCCGCCACAATTGTGTTCATAGATTGTGGTTGCGCTCAAGAAGAATGGCGAACATTTCCGTATGTGCACTGATTACAGGTTATTTAACTTGTTGATAAAGCTCACTCAGTATTCGCCGCCTCTTATTGATGGTTAACTAGTGGACTTCGAATCTGCAATGTGATTTAGGTGCTTGAACATGGCCACTGATTAATGGGCTGGGCTTTGACGGAGCAAGCCGAGCTGATATCTGCGTTTGTGTACCCGTTTGGTCATACTCTGTGATTCAGCATGCCGTTCTGGGTGAAGAATGTCACGTTGATATACCAGAGCATCACAAAATGCCTATGAGATTCGTACGGCTGCCTCCTGGGAAAGAAGGGAAAGTATACCAAGATGGCTTGGTGTTTCTGAAGCTGGGGTTTCTATGTTCTCTAAACCAATGAGCTGCGTAAGTACAAAACCCAGAAATTCCAGCCATAGGCATGACTGGTTTTTGACGCAATATCCCAGATGGATCCAATATTGGGCAGAAGTGCTTATGTAGATGATACCGCTCATGGAGCATCTACGTGGAACCGATTGTAAGATGATTTCGAAGGGCTGTTGTACCGACTATAGTAATAGAATATCTTTGTCAGTCTGCAAAAACGTGAATTCAAGAAGCTAACAATAGCCTGTCTCATGAAGTAAGCGCGGAAGGCATCGGAACGATACGGAAAATTGTCAAAGACATTGAAGACCTACCGTTTCGGTCGTCCTACAAAGAAATGCAGTCTTTTCTGGGAAGCCTGGTTTACTATAACACTTTTATCGAGGACCTACCTGTTGTTGTCGCTGGACTGTATGGTTGGAGGATCGATGAGTCGTTACGGCACACCATTCAGAAGCTGTCAAATAAGCCTCCGAAATTCAAAAGCAGAACATTGTCGCTGGATCAACGAGTCGATACGGTACACCATCTAGAAGCTGTCCAATAAGCCTCCGAAATTCAAAAGCAGAACATAGTTTCGACCGCGCTTCTAAAACATCCAGACCTGTCGCATGCCAACCCGTGGGCAGCATGTGCCCATCAATATCCACGACTTATGAGCAAAGGTTTCTCGTGTTTCAGAGATGTACTCAAGATCAAACAGCGTACTTCATTGAGGTATCGACCGCATGCGAACGGGCAGGTGGAACGATCGGTTGAGACGGGAATCCGTAACGTCAGGGTCTATGTCGCAGAGATTGATAGGGCGATCGAGATGTGCATACTGATCGCTAGATGTTTACGCTCAACACCTCATTTGATGCTGCTAGATTGGATACTCCGTGTTCACGGTTGGGATGCTCAAGGTATCATCTCAGTCATGCTTAGCCGGAATCCGTTTACAAGCTCATAGCGATAGCATGGTGACAGAAGATGCAAAGTTATTACAGCTATGTGTTTGTGTGTATCGAAGATCTGGAAAAGAAAGCCAAGCGAATGCGATCTGCAGCTCGGACACGTAAGTGAAGGGAACCCTTATACAGAGTGAAAGCGGGATTTAAGGCAGGAGATTTAGTGTGACCGTATATTCCCAACGTACGGACAGGTTTGAGTCGAACGGTATCCCATCTGTGACATGGCCCATTCAGGATCGAGGTGATTCACGATGATTTCAGAGTGAAACCCAAGATCCCTTGCAATGGATATAGTATGGATCCATGGGCCACATTAGTCTGCTGAAACGGATAGAGTTTTCCGAAACGTCCAGTTTCAGAGGTCCAAGTCTCTGAAGAAGACGGTTTCGACACAGTATTACCACTTATATACAGCTGGGAACCTGACTCTGCCCAAGACGAGTATGAGGTGAAGGAAATATGGAAGTGAAGAAAGTTCAAGATATCAGATGTTCGGGAGTTAGTTCTCCGGGTGGTGATCTCCGGCCTGCATAGTCCAGAAACACGCTTTTGCCTTAGCACCTCGATCGAACTCATGCAATAGCGCCCCAAAGTTGGGCCGGGTTAGTGATATTCATATTGCATTAGGGTAATTTTTCCACTTGACCAGATATTCACGTCAACGCTTTGACGTTCGGGTCCTTTTAGACCGATCTAACCAGACATATGGAAATGATGATACAAGTTTGAAAATTGAAGTAAATTATCTCTGATATGACGATCAGAGTCAAGACCAAAACTGACTCTTAGATATATGTTTCAGTGAACGCTTGTCCTTGTATCCGATCGCCACCTCAGAAACTTGACCAGAAAATGAAAATGAATGTGAAACCGAAGTTGCCAGTCTGTTCAGCATACCTGTGTGGCAAAGGATGTTTATCAAATGGACGTGAAATTGGAACATGAATATTAGTTGAGTTACGCAACGGGGAAAAATAAGAGACGACAGTGGCTCGCGCTCAGAGACAGGGGGACAAATACTTTACGTGTGAATATCACGCCGAACGTGTGGCAATAACATTCAGATCACGGAATTCGCGGGTCAGCAAACGGTCGCGCATGGATGTGGGAACCGATGCGAGGATATCGTCTATATGGGGTGAACGCCTTCGTGTCCGAAGTGTTTCTCCAAGCCAACGATGCCAGATTGACAGCCAAAATCTTTTGCTTCTGGTACCAAAAGCGGATCAGCGCAACCTTACGTGTATCCTACGGAATTGATTCCAGTGGCGCTAATGGTTCGTCCTAGCACTCAAGTCTACAGCCCCTCCACAAACATGTGGAACGCCTTATTCACCACCAGGAATTACTAGATGCGTCCTAACATATCCACAAGCCAAGTTAATCAATAAGGCTCCAGCTAGCCATCTGTTAGATCGTTGCCTGGAGCCTGCGGTGACACTGGTATATCTTCGTCCATTGTCGAACTTGAAGTGGGTCTGTTACACTCTTAAAAATGCAAAATGGCTGCAAAAGGTGAATGATGACAGGTAAAGTGAAATGAGTGTCCTGGCTGATGGCTGTCGTGCTCGGGAATAGGAATTGATGACCGCGAAATATGGGAACCATCCCTGCCGACAGTGATGCTGAAGTTGACTAATATACTGGCGTTTGATTCAGTAACAAAACGAGTCGTAAGGTGATTTAGAGCATATTAAGCAGGGCTGTATTTCAATGAACTGGCGATGATAAACCGTGGGTTGCAGTGACGACCACCGCGGGAGTGAGTTGAGTTAAGCGTTATCGATGGCGTTGCGATACAGTTGCGATTTGGAAGTAAAAGACAGTGTACAGGGTACTGTGTAGTATTTCTGAGGCTTTGATTGGAAGCGATATGCTGATTATTCGCTGAGGCTCATACACGGGTTTACGGCAATATGCTCCGTTGGTGGCAAGATGATGACCACCCTGTACATAGTGGTCTTATGGACGTTTACGTGTGAAATCGGAGGTATTTTACGTTTCAACGCCGGCATGGCGTCGGAGTTCCTGTCGAATTACCAACAGGTTGTGCAGGATCCTTTTGTTCTGCTGTTGCATGGACGGAAGTATACATTAGCACCGGGAGGTGCTGCTCACTGTCTGTATAATTTTCTTCAACAGACCGAGCATCTCTTCCCTTCGAGGAATATGGCGTGATGTCATGGTATCAGGTACACCGTGCGTCGACTCCCACTCTAGACCATCGAAGCTTCTCCATTTGTAGCTAGGACCTCGCGTAAGGCGTTCCACTAGGTGCAATGCATACGCCCGTATTGTTTTTCTTTAGCAGTCAGAAGTCGTGGAACTGGTTGGGGCTAGACGATATTGGGATCATCAGCGCGGATCGAACCGTCGGCGAGTGCGTCGGAGATGATGGCGTGCTCGACCCAGCACGGAAGACATGGTAAGGTAATTACGGTGAGTGAGTTGACTGAACTGTCATGGTTAACGTGCGTATGGCTGCGTTGCCGCTGCACCTAGTTCGGCCTTAGATTTTCTCTTTTCTAAAACGTACATAAGTGACTTAATTGATCTAGCAGTTTAACGTTCTTTGAATTCAAGTTACTGCTGTGACATGACCAAGACCTACGAATTGTTCGACTACCGAGCTCCTGACGACCCCTTCTCTATAGGGAGGAGCTGTGACACTCTTAAATTCAACTTACAGCTAAGCAGTCAACCCCAGCGTTAAAAGGGTGTTCACACCACTGCTACGTAAAGAATGAGAGTTATAATTTGCTGTATTTTGTCCTGTCTGTTTAGCAGCTTGCTTTATCATCTGAACCATATTGCGTACTTGCAAATGTTGGTTTGCTTCTACTTTACAGAGCAGAGGTCGAATTCCAAGTGATTTGTGATGGCTTGCAAGAAACCACGTCGCTAAAACTGGGAAACACTACTTACTACTAGTTCTCATCATTGTACGAGTGGTGCCAACGGCGAATTGGTCCGCTTTGCTCCCACGGAATTGTATCACTACAGCCATTGCATTTTGAAGTACGGTCACCTAACTTCTAATGCTGTTCAACGAACTTTACGTCTGATCTTTGAATAGCATACGTCAGCACCGTCGAATCTTAACCCAATTATTCTGAACATTTTAAAGAAAGAAGAAATCCAGCACTGAAGACCCCCAGATGACTCGGTGCTGCTTATCTTCGAAATTGAGGCACTTGTGTATACCTTTCTAGATATCCGTAGTGATCGGGAACTTAGGTTTGCAAGGCGGATCGGACCGCCGCATTCCACTGATGACAAGTTGATGCCCTGGTTGGAGACTCACACTTTATTCGAGTAATAGCCGATGACGCCACATGATATGACTGAGCTTTGAGTGCACGGTGGTGGCAGAATTTCCAGTTTGAGACTTGCTCTACCCGTATCGCTAGCAGTATGTACCAAAAGGAGCGAGTAGGTAGGAATGTTTTTGGGGTGCTTCTGGTAGCCATTCCCACAACGTTGTCCACTGTGCCCATGCACTTAAAATATTGTTTTGAGGATGACGCGGCCAACAAATTGGACTGAAGTTTCTCGGAAGTTGATGTATAGTTTTCTGCCCTCCGGTGGCACTTGTGCATATATATCGTAAAATCAAAACTTAGCCCATCGTGTTAGTTCAGGTTTGGTTCATGCTCCGGGAGCAACGGCAGCTATCCAGTTCGTAGAACTCGGAAAATGACCAGCAGAAACCCGTAAATTAAAATAAGCAGCAGACCGATTACGTGATTTTCTCCTGACTGCACATTTTGAGAGTATATTCGATTGAACCATGAGACAGCCGTCATGTTGTCGGTTCAGCACCTTTCATGAATAGATTTGTCTGGGGATTGCCGATGCCATTTCGAGCCCCAGGTCCACAATTCAGTAGCAATACTAAAATGTTCTCTAACATTTATTGAGCATTATACGCCCTTGGAATCAACTTGGTCAAAAAGTGCTGCCTCCTCCGCTTCAAACTTAATCTGGAGAAATGAATCACATGCCGGATCCAGAACACCAAACCCTATATTTGACACATGCGTCTACAGTTTAACCTGCGGTGTCGGAAGATTTCCAAACATGTAAAGCTGTAATTCTGCAAGGCACCCGTGATTTAAAATCTGCTGAAAACAAACAAGATCATCCTTGGCTCCTATTGATACCTGAACCCGACCAACTTGTGCCAGGTAAGATTTCATCGCCATGGAGACGGAGATAACTGCATTTTGAGCGTTCTGAATAATGGCCTTGTCGCGCTGTACTCCCATACATAGGTAGACGCGGGTCCGATCTACTAGTAAGAAGTCACAGCATGTTTTGCTCGGGTTTAAAAGGGTGCTACTAACGAGGGCCACTCTCAGAAAAAAGGCGTGTGTCAAGCACAAAAAAATCATAGATAATATGAATACAAAGTCTAAGACTAATTAGGAGCGTGACCGTCTCATCAAAACGTGTCCGTTGCAATATCCATCGGATTGTTCAATACAAAATATAAGACAATTTAAGGCCGTGTCCGTCCCACCAAATCGTGTCCGTTGCAAAATCTAGTGTATGTTGTAAGGAGAACGTGCATACTACCCTATCACTTGTGAAGTGGCGCCCAAGTCAACACCTTCCCTGCCTGTTTGCGGCTATATAGTCGTTTATCTTGGCCTCCAACCAGACGTTCTCGCCACCTTACGCCTCGAAGCTCTATCAAGGGAGAATACTCCAGTTTTCAAGGAAGTGGGGGGACGTGATGATGAAAAGCGCGCGCAATCACGCGTCAAGAGGGCGACGGGAGCGATTGGCAACGTGAAAGTTGCATTGAAATCACTTGTAGCTTGTCTAGACAGCCAATGGATCCCATCTACGTTTTCGTATTTGAGATCCGAGCCTAACGGTGGGGACCAGCAAAGCCACCAAGATTATCCAAGCGACATGATTCAACGTGCAAAGCAGAAAAACTGGGTACCCGCGAGCATGTTTTTGGCTTTTGAAGAAGGTACAAAGCTTCGCGTTTACGACGGCTGCTTGACGACGATGGACGAAGCAAAAATGGGCGTTTTAGACATTCCCGTTGGGTTCTGTGTTTTTTTTGCGGTGACCTGGCCCATGGTGGCGTCGACTACGCTAACATCAACCACCGGCTCCACTGCTACCTCTCCTACGTTGGATTGCGCTGGGAGCCGGATGTTGTAAACAGTGTGCTTCCTCCCCAATTCGAGTGCCAATTATGTCCACTCAAGCTTGAAGACTCAAACATGATGAGGAAGCATCGGCGTTATTGCAAAAACAATCCTTAGGCTGCCGAAAATGAAGGCATTCGACGCGCTCCGCCAAAAGAAACCGAGTGGACCTGCAACGTCTGTGAAAGGAAGTTCGTGAACGCAAACACGTACAGGTCACACGTGTCTCGTGGACACGATGCTGAAGACAGGTTAACTAGGGTAAGCAACTCACTAGTTAAAACAATAAAGTTTGGGCGCTTTATTCAAATTAATGTGTATTGTTCTTGTGGTTACTTAATTCCAACTAGCGTATCCCCAGTATCTCGGTGGTAGGCTGTGCGCATGCAAAATGGAGCTGTCCGTGCTTTGGCTAGCTTTTGAGGTTAAAGGCGGCGGTAGAACAGTCAAGTTTGTCCCCAAAGCCAGAGGTACAGCGGCAACAGACCTCGGGGGTGTTGCGGGATGGTTGAGGTCAACTCTTTCGAAAAGAACAGGGTCTCTTCGGGAGCTGCTGTTGGAATATCTTGACCTTTTAATGTTTCGACGACGTCGTTGTAGTTGGGCTTGTTCCGTGTACATTGGCACCTGAACCCGGACTGGCATAGCTTGAGCTTGCTGAGGATTTATCCACCAATGGATGTCGAAATCGTGAAGGGTTAACAATCGCCGTGAGTTCGATTCGGTCAAATCGATGAGCTCATGCAAGCAAGGTCGTCCGTGGATCGTTCGAAACACTCCTGTACATGCGTCTCGGCGTAGTCGCCGAAACACAATCGCGCGAGCTTCTTCCCAGAGTTCGTGTGTCTATTTTAGCGCCCATACGATAATGACGCGGGCAACAGCACCATAGCGATTACCTTGGAGTAAATACGGAGCTGGTACTGCATTTCGTTCAGCCAGCAAACTGGTCGACGACGCTGCCGCCTTCCACCTGGGTGGTAACGACAGGAACACCTTGTAAATGTCCCCACCGCATCCGCGAAGCCAGATTTTGCACTTGGCGTGTGCTCCTTCGACAAACGACGTGTCTCTGATCCCAAAATGCCGATACCGATCTGTCCATGCACGTACAATTCTAGTCTTGTACTTGAACCAGTGGTTATCCAAGTAATCAGTTAATGGTCGACTTAGGTTCTGTGAGACCACTCGTTTAAGATCGAATTCTTCTTCTGTTTTGGTATCAATAGCATCGTAGAATGCATCCATGAACGTATCCGTTTCTACAGTGTTTTCAAACTTGGCCTGGCCAGGAGCTGGATCCTGAATAGGAACTTGGCCCAGAACCTGACGCACTTTACTGAGTGTGTTCTTGGTCATGTGCCAACGGCAGATCAGTGATGGAATCCCTGGAAAAACTTCCGTGATTGCGTTGATTAATGCCAGCTCTCTGTCTGTGAGAAACAAGTCAGGTTTGTCGATATC
>NBNE01001517.1:0-12220 GCA_002215365.1 Phytophthora megakarya | reverse complement strand
AGTGAGATTCGTATGCTTTGTTCGTCTCTGGCTTCCTAACGTGGGAAGTTGTCTTGGCTCTGCTCAGGACGAGCTCTTCAAACGACTGCGTTCTGGACATGCCTGGGGGCTACTCAGAGGTTGACGGACAACGAGAAAATACGTGAGCCCGTGTACAAGATAACTATTTTTAAACAACACTTTTAACCGTAGTACTGCTTGGTCATGTGGTAGTAGTTCTCTGACATGTCCTAGTACGAGATGGTCGTGTCCTAGTACAGGATTGTCGTATCCTAGTACGAGATGGTCGTGTCCTAGTACAGGATTGTCGTGTCCTAGTACGAGATGGTCGTGTCCTAGTACAGCATTGTCGTGTCCAAATTTAAATAAGCGAAAAAATTCTGCATGTAACAAGAAATGTTACATCAGGTTTTGGAAGTGACTTCCAAAAGAACGCTTATATTTTGTGCTGTTCTTAGAAGCAACTTCCAAAGCACCATTAAACGAATATCAACAAACCAATCACTAGGGTTAGGGTAACTATACATTGCGCAAGTGATATTGAAATGGGTTCATGTTGATTATCGCAGAGGAAGCGCTACTTCCAACGACTTAAGCTCGTACGATGTTCGTACGATGTAAATAATTTTAGCAAATCAGAATTCGTTAAAAATCGTAACCAATGCAGGTTGCACATTCTTGAACAACATGCACACTCTTATTTGTCTACATCTACTATATATAATTACTTGGTTTGAACGCTGAGCGAGCCCTAGATCAAACTCGATTCTGTCCACCTACGAAATCCCGCCTGATCATAAGAGATGAGGTATGCTAAAATTCATGAATAATCACATGTTACCAATGTTTTTAAACTCAACACCGTAGACAAAAATCAAACCATGTTTGGGGATTCCTAAACTTTTTACAAAGGACTGTAAATAATCACCGCATGAACGAAGCTGCCCCCGCAAAACCATGTCGTGTCGAAATCCACAAGCTCGGCTTCATTGTTCTTGTAATCGTAGATATTCCAACAATACATGCACGACGAAACATTGGGCCACTTCCATTGAATCGCAGCACTCACAAATGTAAACTCCGTCGTTCAATTCCAATTCCCTTAGTCTCGAACCGCTGTTTTCCGCTAATCCAGAAATTAGCAGATTCCGGAAACCATTCCGGACCAAAATCATACGGAGTAATAAGATCAAACAAGAAGATATGTATCCAATCAGCACTTGGGTTATTCATTTCGGACGACGCATAAAAGGTGCAAAACGCAATTCAATGAATTGGCAGGAGCAAATTTCAATTAGATGAATTGTATTCAAATAGATGGTTGAGTACCTAGGCTACCACCCACTCCTCTCCTCATTCAGCAATTTTGACGCGTACACACCAAGACCCAACGAACGCTGTTTGTGTTTCGCTGTCTACGCCCCCGAGTTAGAGGACATAGGCCACTGGTTCGATTACCCGGGGGCAAATTTGTATTACGCTGATCTGTACTGTGTATGAATTATTTCTTGTGATGTGTGCGTGGGAAGGAAACGTAAATGCGCGGTTACAGGAGGGATGAAGTCGTCTATTGGTGCGACACAGGTGCACAAGCATCTACAACGGAGCCGTTTAATTTGAATGCGAGAAACTGAAGGCCGAGAGAGTGATAAGCTACCGGATGCATGACGAACAGTTGCCTTCAGCGCTTTCTTAGTGATGAAACCTTCCGAGGAGCTTTTTACGGTCGAACGAATGCAGTCATTCATTTGAAGCAGCGTCCATCTCCATTACCAGTGTCCACAACGATGCTGTCCACTGCTGATACGTAGTGATTCCGACAGCGTCAGTTCGGCTGGGCACTTTCGCTATCAAAGAGGGCTGCTGGTACAGCACCTTCATTATGTTGATTGCTGTATTAACCTCTGCACGCTTACTCTAATTTTTCTTTCCCTTCACAGTTTCCCAGAGATGACTGCAATACCAGTTCAGTATACACCGGGCAAGGCGGAGGCAGTAGTGACCTGCGACATCATGGACTGGACAGGTACAACACGACCGATGGATCGTGCAAACGATGGTGCTGTTTTATATGCTAGACAAGCGAGAATGTATGTCCTCTGCTCAACCGTTCGCTGATACTAACCAAATGTGTCAATATGTTTCCATTGTTGAGGACAGTAGCGTATCGTCAGCGGAAATGCTTGCCCGACCTGAGCGTGATTGAATATGCAGCCCGTGTACTCCTAAGTGCCCATCCCACTCAAAGCAAGTTTGAATATTTATACAGCAGCCAAAGCGAGCGTTAGTTGCGGATATGGCTCGGTCGAACTCATAACGGTAGCGTGGCAGATGTGGGCCCAAATCAGCGTTTTCAATTGCCTTTAGGATCGTCTCCATGTCCATCAAGAGCGTCGTAAATGTAGCATCAATCACATCCAGTGCCACATTGAAGCGATCATCCTCAAAGTCAAACGAATGCCGATACAATTCGTCTCTGAAAGTCACAAATTTGACGAAATTCCACCACGGACAGCCGCTGCTCCAGATCACGAATAGGAGGCGTAGACACCGGTACGTCTGGGAATTGAAAACCTACTAGGACCTTTCTAACACTCTGGTCTTCCTTGGACGTGGTACTAATGTAGGGAAATGCCTTTGTAAGAGATTCCAGGAACCACGCACCACGCGTGGAAATCGATTGAATTGTAAGTTTGGGCGACGTATTTGCGTACGCTGCAGAACCTCGACGTAGTGAACGGTTAGTCATATTTGGGATAACACCAATGCTGACCGAGGGTGGCATCTCTTTGAGGTTGCCTCTGATAATTTTATTGATATAACTTGCAATGTTCATTCTATTCCTCTCATGTTTTGGGGCGGTTCCTCAGTCTTATCTTCACTACATAGGAGACTCTCCCAGTGTCTTCCTGGGAATTTCGTTTACTCCAGGTAGGTCAGAAGCCACTCAGGAAGTCGCATGTTGACGCTCAGGATTAATCCACACCCCTAATTATTGGTTGATTTGTCATTTTGCATTGCGTGAAGCTGGACACCAGCGAATACGGCTATGCAGGGGAGAAACAAACGAGCAAAATTCCTGGCAAAGCTCGCCAAGAGAAAGGACAGAATATCGAGATATCCATTATAGTCGAGTTGCGTGACATAGAAGATGACGTCGACGTCCATGTATCGCGTTGCAGTAATTCAGTATGTTTCGACATGGACGTCACCAAAGAGCGTCTCACTTTACGGTAACACGCTACCATACCTACTTACATATATCTGGTTAGCGCTGGAGTACGTAGACGATTAAAGAGCGGCATACTTAATAGCAGTTTTGCAGCTCGCACCTTTTATACTTTGAAGTAGACACAAGTTCATCGATATATTATATCGTAGTATTTGCTGCTGATTTCCCGGATAAACCCGACGCTTTCGATGGCATGATCAGACGACTTTGAGCTCTGTTTGTTTGGCACGATCACAAGGACACTGCAACAGGGAGTTAAACTAACTAGATCTTACTTCCTGGTACACATTATAAGCTCAAGTCTCACACGTTGACGTCGCTACAGTTTGTAGTGGCTTCTAGGAGAATCATCTAAGAAACATCCCACTTGTCCGTCAATATTTAAACAGTGTTTACTACCAGTAGAACCATCAAATAGATTATGATCATATCATAAAATCTCAAAATGAGAATTACTTGTAATTCATGATGTAGGTAGGTTTATGAAACTGATGTACGCTACCTACGTCACTATAAATTTGTACCACTGTAATCTGCCCAGAACCATGTTTGACCTATCCTGCATAATGCCAACTCGAACCCTGGTCTTTAGCTCGCCATCGGAGAGATTTAACCGCAAGCAACTCTCTCATTACCTGAGGCGATACAACAATGCCGTAGATCATTCGAAACTGAAGGTGCCTGACGATGGAAGTACAAAGGATTGTCGTTTACTCAATGAGGTAAATCCTGTTCTTGAATCCCGAGCCCAGAGTAACGAGTTTTCTGGTTTCAACGAAAGTGTGAATTCTACAAAAAGGATTGGTGAAATTTGCGATGTAGAAGCTGGCAACATCGACAGATATTTTTCCAACAAAGTGAGTACTATATTTTTGCCAGTACGGATAGACTTACTAACGGTTTTGCATACCACTACTGTGCCAAATAGGGATATTAACGTGATGGACACGTAGGAACCTGAACATAACGTTCGGGAAGATGGGTTTAGGGATCAGTGTGACTTGATGTATACATGGAAATCATCAAATATACACTTGTTTTACCAATTTTGCTGTATGAACTGATTTTCATATCGCCTTGGGGATTATCCGAGTGGAAAATGTGCGATTAAGGTGGCGGCTGGGCTAATAAATCTTCATGACTGGTACAGTGATTCAACTACAGAGGCTTTTCGTAAATGATGCGAAGAACGTAGACGTCCTATCGCGTCTATAGGTACATCTTGCGATGAGTTACGAGCTTTATTAAGTTTGCAAATTAAAAAGCGGGGTCTGGTGCAAAAATAAGCAGTGGCGAGTACGATAAAATCTCAATTAATGTAGTATAAGACTAGATGGTACGGATGCCCACCCCCTCAAATGAAGAGACTGTCACACAGAGCCAATAATATTTGTATCTTATCAGAACTTGAAAGGGTTAGATTTATCATATTCCAACTTATTTATGGAACTGTCCCGGTTTCCCACGTCTTAAAAAATAAGTTGCCACTCAAAATTGAAGAGAAACATTACCTTACCCGATAAATGAAACTTTTGCCGGAAGAAACTAACTTTAGCACTAGATATGTAATTCCTGCATTGTCAGTTTGAAGAAGCAGCTATGATGCGAAGGGATCCCTTGGCTAGACACTCCGACATGAATCGTAGAACAGGAAGCAGCAGCTGAGAAGATGTTCAAGGAGTTCCTCGAGTCAATTAGTTTGCCAAAAGCCGATCTAGATCGTATTCATAAAGTTCATAGCGATGGACCAAGCCTACCAACACAGAATATGCACTCTCTACTAGCTGTTTTTTCAATTTTTATTCAAACGAAAAGAAGTAGCAGAACCCGAGCTGCTGATGGACTCTTATCAAAATCGACAGCGCTCGGCTACCTATCTCAAGTGGTCAATATGCTTCGTGAACGTTATACTATCGCGTTCGCTGACTCTAAACGAATTGCAAGTATCAGCAACAAATAACTCGCCACATTGATGAGTGCAATCTGCGTTCCAACGTTCAAATGCATGACGCTCCTGGGTGTACGATTGTTGATTTGAGCGGGTCAGTGGAATTTCTGATTGCTCACACTGATCAGGTTACTGAGTTAAAGGATGTGTGCGATATGGCACACATTTGAACGAGCAATTGATACGTGTTTTGTGCGGAGGCACCAGCTCTCAATTACAGCATCTGGTGAGATTTTTTTACATATCGCTCGCATTAAGATGTTGGTAGAGCAAGGTATTTCGATTTTCAAAGACCCCGATCGATGGTAACAATGTATGTTACAACATTTGGACTATTGTTTATATGCTACGATGAACCGTCTGAGCACCTGTTCCCGCTGGCTTCTCGCTTTGATGATAGGCTAAAAGATGACATTTCACTTTCTACCCTAGATGTATTGTGATCGTGGGTGGAATTGAAGTGAGAAAATAGGCCACACCCTGATCTTCGGGACAAACTTGTTGGACTATCTATCTCGGTCATTCTGGACTGCTTATCGTCTTTTAGATTTCGGTCACTATGTAGTAGCCAAAATAAAATCACTTCCGATTTTACTAATATGTTAACAGCCGCATTGCTAGAACTAGAATGGATCGCAACATTGATGAATACCCACGCTTGATATTCGCCGGCGCGACCGACGGATGATTGCCTTTTCCCATCGATGCAAGTGATAGAGACAGTTTTCGGATAAGAGCTCAAGCGTTATCATAATCGAATCGGTCCACGCCGCAAAAATGGTCCAACCAACTGCAGTTGCAGTTGCAGCAGCCGCACTCAGCCCACCGGTGGTGCCGGACACCAGGAACCCGAACTGGATGCGCACATCACAGCTCGGCATCCGAGACATCGCCATATGAAGCCATTTAAGATCGGCTTCTTCCATAAATCTGCTGAGCTTGGATCTATTGGGTCAGGTGGCGCGAAAGGGCTCAAACGTTTAAGACCCTTGTCGGGATGCAGAACACCTAATCTATGTTCAGATAGCTACAAGAATCCCAAACGCCCTACTTTTCCAACATATTCGAGGTGTGGTCAGCGAATAGTACATTGCGAACCCAGATGATTCACGTTCACGATCATTGGACAGTTTTGGGCAACGCTTATATAAGAGTTCGGCACAAAAATGCCAACCAACAACTTGGCGTCATGGTTTCAAATGAATCAATGAGTCTCATTAAAACCTATCATGCGTTCTTCGCTGAGTCTATCACTGTGCTTAGGGAGGAAAACACTACTCATCACCTCCGATGTGAAGGCACTGCACATTGTCCTTTTCCTCTTGATCGTAATCACCATCATCAACAAGCTATTTTCTGACTGGAGTGTCAGTAATCAAAAGCCCTTGACGCCTCGTGATGAACTTGGCTAATTCCCATCTATTCCAGCAGGACAGCACGACATAAATGAATCAACGGTTGTGTTGGGCACGATAGAATGCGCGTTTAGCCGAGCGAGTTCCCATCAACAATACACACTCCCCCGCAAAGAATAGCGATTACGGGATCTAACCGGACGATCAGGGATGATCCCTTACGCCTAGTCGGTTGCAAGCGCTTCTATTTACCAAGGTTGTGTTATATTAACTCTTAAACGTGCACTTTTAGCCACGAGCTAAGACTAGAATGCAATACTGCGCTTTTGAGCTAACCCTCTGCAATCACTCAGAAGGAATGGTACCAGCGTTAAAAGCATAATAGGGTACCATGGTAAATCTCGGCTGGGAGCACGAAACTTGCAGTCCCTGTCGATCTCTCTGTCAAGACCAAACGCATGGGTTGACCGTGATAGGCCTTTAGTTTTATGTACGTTTTATCTACCACTAGCCATTTGCCATTCCAATCGAGCGTATTCTGCCCATAATAAAAAGGATAGCTACACTTACCGACGACGGACATTGCCCTGGGTGGAGGACTGCGAAGTATATTATGAATATATGTGACTCTGAGAGCCTCTTCTAATCTAATCATATCCCTATTTACAAATATCAAGTGGGAACCGATCTGAATCAGTCATCCCAGATTTTACATATGGACGACTGAGATATGCATTGGATGAGCGGCAAGCGGTATGTAGAATGGAATGGTTTGCGATGTGCTGCGAAGACAGTGATTGGAGCAGCATCAAACGATATAGATCGAATATTCGACCAACTAGCTGGAGTAGAGGTCAAATGAGCGACGCCTACGATGGCGATGTCACTATCGACATTATTCTACATAGTATTCCGGGTTAGACATGGACAAGATTGATGCGCGAATAGATGACGTGGTGGCGTCCCTGGGTGGTGCAGATTTTGACCAGAATTGGTTGGCTGCGCTCGCCTGCGTTTGCGAACAAAGCCATCTGACGCTTAATATTGGCGCCGATCCGGTAAATGATGTCGAACGGTTGATGATGAGGCTTCGCGAAGATGCTGTTCTTTATCGCAGTAAATAAGAATATATTCACAAAAGCAGTATTGCATTAATTGGCGCAGGAGTTGGAGTGACATGGACTGGTTCGCCACTATAACGACAGCGGTTGGGCATGTTCCGCACTGTCTGTGAGGAAACTACTCAGTGACGGTAAATTGTGTACAGTCGACTCTAGACCGGCACACAAGTGTACAGTGCTATTGGTAGGCCCCACCCAGAGAGTGAACGGTGCTTACGAATTTGAGTTATTCGACTTGTTCAATGGTGCATCGCACTTCCACAATATGTAAATGTAAGTTGTCACGCAAGCGCTTGTTGGTGGTCTTGTCTGGGGGGAATGTATTAAGGTTTGCATGGTCGGAATTGATCTAGAATCGCTCAACAAGCTCAAAAGGATTAGATAGACCCCTGTATGCAGGTAACACACAGCGTGATGGATGGACGACCATATCACATAACCTTCAACTGTCAAAATTTAGAATGGATGCTCATGGATACCGGGATCTCCGACTACGCAGAGGCTCCGTGGAGTGACGAATCAATCAGGGATACCAGTTACAGACGTTCCACGGAAGCAGAAGGGCGAGGCCGTCACGATCGCAGAAGAAGGCGATGAGGTAGCAGACAAGCGGCAGCGACAAGATGTCTGTGGTTACCGCGAAGCGAGCACAGTACGACGGCAAGCTGTACGTGACCAACTGGAGCAAGCAACCCAGGAGACAGTGGGTATAGACGGTGATCGAGGGGTTTACGGCGGTGGTGAAACCTCAAGTGCAATCCTCCAGGTGGCGATGGAGGTGCAGCAGGAGCTGTTGGAGGAGAAAGCCGTCGGGATGAGCCAGAAGACAGGCCAGCAGCTCAAGTTGACATGTTACGAGGCGAAGAAGACCGCTCCGACCTGTCGCGATACCCACACTGATGCAAGTGCCCACAGCAGGCCATATTGTGGAGTATGCAAGAAGAGTCCGAAACCACGCGGGGCGCCACGTCCTCGAGCGCGTAGTCGAGTACGGACCCATGCCAGGACAACCCGCAGGCAGGCGATGGATTACGACGGACCACTACGAGGCGGGTAAGATCGAGCTCGTTCTGGAATGGCGGGTAGGAAGCGATCGTGTCGCTCGCCCAGATTGACGGTAAAGTGCGGCGAGCTGGTTGTCATTAACGTGACGATCTAGAGGGTCGGTGACGTGGTGTGTACTGCGGTGGCGAGTGGAAGTGGGGTGGAGCGGGATCAGCAAAATTTTCGAGAATGTTGGATCCGGCCACTATGCCCAGGACACCGACAATTGGAGGTGCACTCCTCTTGATCCGTGAGCAGCTGAACTTCCTCACCTTGCGTACCCGTCGGTAGGGCTGGATCGTGCTTCTCCGGTAACTGCAGGAGAAGTCCAAGTGTTGAAGATCTTGAATATCTTGGCGATACGTAGGGATGTGGTGAACAACGCGGAAAGTCTTCGCTCTGTTGCCAGGTTAGTTGATCCGGGGTCCTTGGGTCACCGGTGGCGGATCTTGGATCCGGTTGTATAGGTTGCCTTGGTGCGTTATTTTGGGTTGATCTCACGATCCCTTTACGTTGCTTGTAGGCTTCTATGACTGATCTTGGGGGAGTTGAGAGATCGATGGATTGTTGGACCAAGCACTAAATACCGTGGATCCGGAGCTTGCACGTATAAAATAAGTATTAGGCAGTTGGATCTGACCAATATATATTCTCCAGTTATTCGAACTACGCCAACTACAATATTCCTAATACGAGATCACCTTGTAAGGTCGATGTGTGTCTTGATCCTAGGTGTCCGTAATGCACTAAGGGTGGGTCAAATAAAGAAACCAGCCACTTGTGCCGATACAAATTCGATTCTCTATTATTCCTAAGTCTTTGATCCTGATTAGTTCTATCCTCTACTACCTAGATCCATGTACCTTCCTTCCCAGCAGCCGCTTGTCTTCAGATCTTGATGTACACTGCCGATTACTTGTTTGCTTGTTCCAACATGGTTTCGAGTAATAATGTCTGGATCAGGTATAATTGTACCCAAATCATGTGCCTATAATTAGGTCACCCCAGATTGATTCAATTGTTCCCGAATCAGTTGATCTGAGTCCAGCATTCCTTCTCAGATCTGGATTCACGGTAATTACCGTAGATTCTGGGGTACTTGTCACTCCACTTAATTTGGTCGCTTCCTGTCCGCAATTTTCCTAAATCCACTTCACCACAAAAGTCAGCAGACTGCTGCTACAACGCGAAGGTTCATGGAAGGTTGAAGTTGTTGATAGATGGTCGCAAACAGGAGAAACGACGTGGGGCTGGAATGCAGGAGGTGAATGGAGACGCAGGAGAGGTGACACTTAGAGCTGAGTGTGAGTCCATGGAGAGCTGAGAAGCATGAAGAGGGAGAGGTCCAAAATGTTGTGTTGAGAGTTAGCGTAGGCTCTACTAGGGAGAAGATAACGGGTTCTGACCGCCATATCAATGTGGTTGCTAATTGTAGCTGAACAAGTAACGACTCTAGACTAATCTAAGCAGGAAGTATTTGACAAGGACACGGGCAGTGCAAGGGGGCGCATACGAGTGAAGTACGGCCGTAGTTGAGCTAGTCAGGGGAGCGGATGACGGTCGGATAGTGGGGACTACAGTTAGCGACTATAGAGGATAAGGGGTCCCGGCATGACGCCTTGCCGAATGAGGTGGCATGGGTTCGACGAGCTTCAGCGGCTAGTAGCCCATGCACCCAAAACGGCATGTAATACCGGTTCGTTGCCGTGAACAGCCTATAGACCCTACCCGAAGTTGCCGGTGCCCTCCCCACCGGTCCCTATTCCAGATACCGACAAGATTGACGGATTATCTAATAGCTGGCGGTCGCTACATTTGTCTCATTGTTCCTACGGTGAAGCCCGTTTCCCGACCGTCCGGGTCAGAGCCCCCTATCGTAAAGTTACTCACCATTTCATTGGTTGTAGCTACAATAGTATATTTACACCCGTTGATCTAGTTGGTCACCTTTAGCCGACGAAGTAACTATAATTCCAGCGTTTAGAAGCGTCAACTATAAACCGTGCCAGACACAGGTATCATTCAATGTATGTCCCAAAGCCACTGCCTCAGACAGATGCACCAACTTGTTTTCTAATAAGATCTGACTACAGCAGCTATTAACCCCTATCAGCAAGCAAGTGTATTGATTCTCTACAACTACAATACAGCCTTCGTGTCAAAGCCTTTGTAAATTTAGCACCCCTTCTGGCATCATATTCTCCAATACTAGCATCACGATCAGGAATGTACTATAGTAAGTACTTCGAAAGTATAATACATGTACTAGGTAATTTAAATGCATAGTTAACGAGTATTACTGCATCATGTGCTCTTTAGTAGGGATATAGTACTTGGGAAGCATATAATATATTATTTTCAAGCTACTGGTAATCCTTGCTGAAGGAGGTAGTGACTGTTGACGGATGTCAATCCATCATGATAATGCATTTTGTAATCAACAATTGAACGTTTGGCAACGATTGCAGTGCAATTTGCATTTACAGGTCAAAGTATCGACAGCATGGTTTATGTGGTGCGGCAGTTTTTAAGCATACTGTTACTAAGTTCTTCACCTTGTACTGATGCTTGGTAACGATAGAAAGCTTTGTCCTAGCAAACAGCCGCACTGGGGATTAAGTCAAGACTAGTACTAGTATATGACATTCAATGGCAACAATGTATCCAAAAAAGTAACTTTTCGATTTATAAAAACTGCGATGTAATACTATAGTTTTATTGGGTATTCGGTAAAAACTAAAACTAGGCTTGATGTGAAGAAAGATGCTATTCTGAATTAGAAACAAAATTTTGATGAAGAGACAACTGGAATAGTTGTCTCGTCGTCCAATATCATCGGGATCCCATTGCAGAATCGCTCGGCGTCCAGAGTCTGGACGCCAGACCCAGCTTGTATGTCAGCTGCAATACGTGCATCACATCTATTCTATAGTTTACAGACATACTTTGCTGTGAACGCTACGAATCTTTAGACGGAGTCTTACCCAGAGGCGGCATGTGTGTTCGTATTCTCGGCGTCGAAGAGATATTTCACATGCTGAGTCAGCATTGCTGGCTCGTCTTCTTTTGGTACCTCTCCAAACTCTATAGTTAAGCCAAGCGAAATTTAAGCGAATTACGTTGTAAACTTGATTAATCGAATGCAGCCTTGGATATCTAACCGAAGACTACATGTACAGTATCTTAAAAATCATACGCAATGTTCTTTCCCAGAAAAATATCATTCTGATAACGTATTTGATGTTAAAAATTGCCAACTTCAAGACTTTGAAGCGGTAGCGTACCTTTTGTTCTAAATTAAGGATTTTCGACAAATACATACCAAATCAAGTACTTGAACATTCATGTCATGTATTTTATCATAGTTATACTAATAATTTTTATTTAATATTAATTGATAACAGATCAAAGATGATACGAGACGAGTTGTACTGTATGTATACGTTGTAACAGCAGGTTACCGAGATTTATTACTAACAGGCTTACGGTTGTGATATTCATCGATATAGCACTCGCAATC
>NBNE01001516.1:0-12230 GCA_002215365.1 Phytophthora megakarya | reverse complement strand
GAAGAGAGAGTAACGATGGAGCGCCTGAAAAATACCCAGTTCATGGGGTCGACAGTCAAGAAATAGCGTGGGTGGTGGTCAACAAACACAAGAACGTTGGCGTCATAATGACCGAGCACTTCAATTGCACGTTTGCTCTACCGTATTCTAATTATTTGTGATGATGTTCTCCTGATCAGATTGGTACGGCAACGGGGAAGCTATAGCTCGGGCTTCGATTTGACCAGAAGAATCACTTCACAAATAATTCTTTGAACTTCGGAGACGTCGTAGTGTGACTTTCTACTTAGCCAATGTGGTTGTTTCGGTTCTTTACATAACTAGTTAGATGGCGAGAAAGTCAGTCTTCGGAACTTCCAGTGTGCCAGTGCCAGGCGACGATGTGGTGGTGAAGGAGTTCATCTATTTAGTGTTAAAAACTATAGATTCCTCGTATCGCTGGAGGCTATACCTGATTGATCCCTTATAGTAGAATTTTGTTTGCCTTCTGTAGAAAGTGCTTCTTGTAACCCGTTCCATATCGCGGGTGATTTGGGTGGTGTACCGAGTTGTGGACTTTGATCAAGCTCTTTCATTTGGCTATCGCCATCATCGTCTTTTGTACTACCTTGGTACTTTCAAGGTTACTTTATGGAATTGGATGCGGATTATTATCAACGTAAAGAAGACGATTTTCAATGCATATCATAGAAAGGAAATGTATTCACGAAAGACAATATGCATATTAACGATTGCAATAACTTGAGCTCAATCATTTTACGAAACGAAAGCCCTGAGCAAATGTTTAGCGTTTTTGACAGTGAATTCCTCGTTTGTACAGCAAATTTGACTTCGCTCATGGGAGGGAAGACGTAGGGAAAAGATAGTATGATACGGGAGTGTGCAATTCGTGGCGCGCTGGGGAGCTCGGTATTGGACCTGCCTTCACAAACTACAGAGCGGTCCGGCTTCGCAGACACCCCGCTCGTTGACAAACCACCTTTAGTCGACATGCGTGGACAAATCTACTTTTTGCATTGAAAATAATCTCATCCCCACGGAATTAACGTCTTCACGACTACGCATATTGGCATGACTTTCTTGAATTTCTGCTATGGTCATAGTTTCTCTACACGGTTCTCTTAGGTCCGTTCATAATTGTTGATGACTTACGTTCGGGCATCTATAGCTAATACTATAGCGACTCGCTAGTACCATAGAGTGGCATACCGTACTGACCGAATCTGAGGTCATCACATATTCTGGCAGCTAAAAAACACGTGTTTCTAGAAACAATTCTCAATGGTGGTATCGTAATTTACACCACCAGTTAGAAATATTATGGATTGATCGACACTGACAAGACCAGCATGGAATGTTAGTCTGTCTGTGGCAAACGAAAGCATTGCTAAAACACGTCCGGAACTCAAGTACTTGCTGTAGGATAAGAGGCATTCTACCGCACACCCTACCATAATTCTATTATAAACCTTAAGTATGCCCCAGCCGATGCTTTTACATTCGAGCCCTTCCTTTTTGTATATTTAACCAATCAATTCGATGGTATTCCGGAATTCTCTAGAATTCCGAATTATTACACAATCAGAACCCATACATGTAGTAGATGAAAGACAATAGCTGACTTACACGATAATTGCAGTTTGTATCGGAAACGGAGGCAAAGAACTGATTTCGATCACTACACATAACGACCCTTGAAGAAGATAATGCGAAGGGCGCCACGTGTGCTTGATACACGTGTTAGAACAATAGGGCAGAAGGAAGCTGCGATAAAGGTATTCAAAGATTTCCCCGTGTCGACTGGAGGAACTAATGATGATTTTGCCAAGAGGATACCAGTATATAACGAGTAGGTAGCCTTCCTATGCATAACGTTTACTCCTTGTAAACAGCATTTTCAGTCTATCGACAGACAAAGAAGAGTGACAAGGCTCGAGATGTCGATGGATTTTCCACTAATTCTACAACGTTGGGGTATTTTTCGCAAATTGCGAACATGCTTCGAGAACGCTACAGTGCTTCTTTGTCTGATTAAAAACGTGTTTCAAAGATTCGCAACAAAATTACCAGCGATATAAACGAGCGAAAGCTACGAGTCAATGTGCAGACAAATGATGCAACTGGATCTACGTTAAATGTTTTGTGTGTGATTGTAAAGCATCTCATTGCGCATGCAGACGTGGCTACTGGTCTTAAACCTGTTCAAGATGCTGGTTTGCTTGCCATGATGCATCATACGTTTGACAGGGCAATCGACACTTATTTCGCTAGGAAGCACCAACCCATGCTCTCTTCTTGTGGGGAACTGTGGTTTAAATATTTCCCGAGTTAAAACTTCTGTAGTTCAAGGTGTTTCGATATACAAGTCAAGGAACATTGGTAACAGTGCATGCTGCATGCATTCGGTATGCTTTTTATCCTATACCTAAACGAGAGCGTAAGAGTTCGAGCATTGCAAGCTATGTCACCGAAGTTATCTGTGAGAGCGTTTAAGCACTAGATCCAGAGATACGACAAACGGTTACGCCATCTATACTTAGCCAAGCACTGTGAAGAGGGGCGGCGGCCTACGCTAACCAAACTAGCGATACAGTGGTTGTCAATAAGGGGGCCTGATAGCTTGAGTCTCTCACGAAGGCCTTCGCATACATCCGAACAACGTCACGTTAGGACCAACGTGTAGTCAAAGTGCTGGAAAGTTATCCAGCTCCTGAATAACTTGTAAGTACTCCAAACATTGACGCACCGCAGCTTCGACTCACAACCGGGGAGTTTGACTGAGTACTCACACTGCGCAACGAACTATATCAGCACGTTGTTTAAGCCTCTGATTCTCGTTTGAAGTTAGCCACTGATGTAGTGAACGCTACCTTGCTGCACTGTTCATGAACTTGAAACAGTGTTTATACTAGATGACAGGAGAGAGTGTACCGGGTTGCTGGTGGGGATCGTGTTGGAAAAGGCGGAATGAGAGATATTTAGAAGCGGAACGATTGGTAATAAATACAATTATTTCAATTGATCGATCAACTCATTGAATAGATACATGCCTGATACATTCGTGTCCGGAATCAATAATGGACCTAGATTGGCTACATTTTACACCTGTCAAAACGTATGGTTGCGCCCATATTCCAATCCGCAATCGGCCACTTACCGTATACAGAATGTAGCCCGGGATGAATTTGAGTTGTAGGTAACGTTTAACAGTTCAAGGTGAGCAAGTCCGCAGCACCCAGTATTACAGTACAAACCTGCACTGGAAACGAGTTTTTGACGCTACTCCACCATCTTCGAACCTGGAGTACCACTTTACATCAATACATCTGACAACAATGAGCACTGGAAAGTGACAAATACAAATGTTAGTCGCAACCAGGGTTCCTGGTTATGGCGTGGTCTTCGCAATAATTTGGTATGAAATCATAAATATAATATTTTCCGCTCTGGCACGAGTTCGGAAGGCGATCGCAGAGTGTCAGCTCGAGCGATCCCTCAGCATCCAATACCGTCTATACGCTGAGGCACCTCAATGGGACGAAAAGATTATTAACGTGTGCTTCAGAAAGATTGCGTGCAAATTTGCCGATAACTCCATCGGGTCAATTATAGGTGGTGCAGGTCTGTTGGCGATGAAAGGAAGAGACAAAACGGAGGCTTTGACTGATACGTGGAATCCCGTTTTTCAACAACAAGATGGGGCAGCCGATTTCATGGACGCGGCCATACGGTGGATTGCACGCACTCTCTCCTCGGCTCCTGGTAAAAAAGCGATGGACCGTGACATATCACCCACGGAGGTTGAGGTGGCCCTGCTAGCCTCAAACTTGTGAAAGCGACGGGGTCCGACCGACTTGTGAATGATTGGTATCGGGAGTATGGGAAACAACTCGTTCCCATACTTACACTGTTGTTCAACCGATGGTATGCGGAGGGCAGTTTCCCCCAGGCATGTCTGGAGGTGGACATCTTTTGTCTTAAAAAATGAGGCGATCTTAAGGATCCTCTTAACCATCGGCCAATTGCGCTACTGAACACTGACTACAAGTACTGCACAAGAGTGCTCCCACCAGGCTGAGGGCTACGCCCTCGGACAGGCTCCACCCCTTCCAAGCAGGCTTTGTCCCAGGAAGGACCATCCATGAGGCGATTCATCGCTTTAAGGCGGCTCAAACAGCGACGAGAATGCAAAGCCCAGGAGTCGCAACGGGTTCGATCGCCGTGATGCTGAACTTCAGGAATATCTACGATTCCCTATCGCAAGGATTTCTGCTACGGCCACTCCTCCAACACGGGTATCCGCCTAGATTTGTAGCAGCAGTTGCCGTTCTACATCATGGCACTACTGCAAGATTCCTGGCCAACGGTTTTCGCTCCCGTGCCGTCTCGGTTTCAAGCGGGATACGCCAAGGACGTCCATCTGGCCCGATGTTATTTGTATTGGCTCTAGACGCGCGGTATAGAGTCATCGACGGTCATGGCGATCTTCACGGGGTCCCTTTCCTGTCTGACGGAGGATCGGTGGAGCTTCGCGTTTCAGGCTACACTGACGACACGGCATTATACATCTGGCCTGTGGAGTTGTTGCATCAGCTACTGGGCATACTCGAAGAGTTTGGGCAAACTTCGGGTTTAAAAATCAATCATACCAAGACCATGGTTATGGCTTTACGTCTGGATGGACCGGCCGCCTGCCTTCCACTTCTGCATCCTCTGACGTATCAAGAACAACATTGTTGTGGACGCTATCTCGGTACCTACGTTGGCACTGTTCTGGATCCGGTATACTCGTGGGAGAAGACTGATCAACACCGTACTCGTATCAAATAAGCCTCACGTAAGCTCTTCATGGTGGAGCAGAGGAATTTAGTGGTGTCATCTGTGATCATTCCGAAATTACTCTACGTCAGGCAACAATGGCCCTCTACTATTACTACGGTCAATACATTGGAGCGGAAGATCAAAAACGTTGTGTGGTTTGGTTCTTTCACAGGAAATTACCTTGAACTAAGGCACGATTTTGATGCCGATCTCGCTTTACTACTTCGGTCTAAAGGAGGATTAACTCTTCCGTTACTCCGAAAGGAACTGCTGGTCATGGCCGACTCGCTGGTCGCGTCCTGGGCACCTAATGGCAAGGTGACGAATCACATTGTAGGCAATGTTCTACCGCAACACGAGACGTCGACCACGACGTCGAATATACATCACGCCCATGGAATTTGTGTCGGATTTATGTCGAGTACAGTGGAAATCCACCATGTGGGCTACGGGTCGTGGCGTCATGACCAAGCCATGCTTATCAGATCGACCAGAGGGCCGCAGGTTCATGGTGACACCGCTGTCATTGTTGGTGGATGCTTTCGATGGTCTCTGCTTTCAATGAGATGGTCATAATCTCGTGCCTCTTTGGCATTACCCTTCGCTACTTCAGCCACTTTGAGAAGGATGGTTGTGGTGAAGTTTAACCGAACGGATCCCGAAAATGGGGTTAACAGGCATATACGCATTTGGTGGTATCTTTGAGCCAAATTGAGAACAGAGAAGATAACACAATCATTCATCTGATCGAAGAGTTCGTCGATACGAGGAAGTGGAACTTTGTAACAATCGACAGCGAGTTCACGTAGCGATAATCTATGACCCATCAAATTGGTAGCATTGGGTTACCAGAGCGTACCTACTCTGAACCAGAGATCTGACGACCAGAGGTAGATCCTTTTTTGAGATATCAAATATATTGGTCACCCAGTGAGAATCAGCAACGTCGATCCAACCTTTCTTCAGCTATTCAGCCACGAAAAGATGTAATACAGCCTGCTCTACTTTAGGCAAGTGGAACGGACCTCGGTTGCTTGGCACAGTATCGGGTTTCATGTTGAGTTCGAAATCCACGCAACTAGACAGCGGAACTCCATCCGGAAGTGTCTTTGGGAAGACATCCGTAAACTTGTTCAACACATTAATGATTGGTTCTGGATCCGAATCACTCATCGGAGTGGTGGCAAAAATCTTCACACGATATACTCCACCGTACGAATGCTTTTTGACTTTGCGTTTTGAAATCAGTAGCAGCGATTTCCACAGCTTCCTGCGTGGCTACTGGTTGCATAGGTGATTGGCTATGTACGCATTGGAATGAAATATCATGCGAACGCCAATCAATGATTGGCTGGAATTTGGTAAACCAAGGTTTTCCCAGGATGGCATCATGTGCCGATCCCAGTGGTCATTCCATAACTTGCAAATTGCGGAAACGGTAATGATCAAATCCAATATTCGCGATCCCTTTCTTCCCAGAATGAGCTCTCGGAGAAGTAGGGTACTTTGTGATACACATATTATCCACTATCCCTGGTCGAACGACATAGCATGTGGCACCACTGTCGAACATTATGACGACTGGTTGTCCTTCACAAGTCCCTTGTTTACTAATGAGTTCGTTCTCTCGGTGCACCGGCGACAAGGTGGACGGGGAAATTTCTTCCACTTCAACAGCCATAACCTCGTCATCTCCAGGTGCTGTAGTAACAGCAGTCGAACTGGCGCTAAAGTTAGCAGGAGACTGTTCGTGTTGATTCCGGGGAGCATGCTTCTCTTTGGTTTTGAGCTTATAATATTGCTCAATGACACGACCGGGTTTCTTGCAATAGCGACATCTCTTGCTAAAAGAGAATGACGAAGACTGACGGCGGTTTCGAGTATATCCAGAATCGATTTCCATAGACTCTGGCTCTTTGCCTTGTCCTCGCGCTGGTGCAGACTGTTGCTGATGCTGACTGCTGTTGGAAGGGGAACGGGATCGGTCGTGAGACAGCAATGGTGGATGATAGCTCTATCGCCGTATGTGATGTAATCGATCATATTCCAAAGCAATTTTAATTGTTTGTGATACGGTAGTACAGCGGTGGTATTAAACTTCTTCACGTGTTAGACTAACGAATCCACGCGTGAAGTAAGTGATCTTGTCTAACTCACTCATCTCTGTGACTTGCATGATTCCTTCACGGAAATGAGATATATACTCTTCCAGATTGGGACAATTCTTCTGCTTAAGCGCGTACGGTTGACCACAGTAGACGCTCTTGCAAATCGGGAGGCACAAATTCATCTGTCAGTTTGGCGATAAGGTCTTGCATGTCGTTGATATCACGCTTGTCCAGCTTGTACCAAGTGGCAGCGTTTCCTTTGAAGTGTACCGTTGTAATTGCCAAAATTCGGAAACTGTAGTCATCGCTCTTCTAACCAATATTCTTTACTTCAAAGTACTGAGCAAGTTGTTCAAAATACAAATCTACATATTCACTCATCTTGCCAGATAATTGTGGCAAGCGAATCCCTTCCATTTTGACTTCACGTTTGGACAAGGCTTCAAGCAGCTGTTGTTGCTTATCGACCACTTCGATAAGTTTCTGGGCGATGATCTCAGGGGACCATACTTGTGGATTTAACGAAGGCATCAGTGGTTCAGAAAAGGTTCAATTACTCAAAGCTACGTTTCTTAGTCGAAAATTCGATCTCCTTAAGTCGTATAAGACCTCGTGCTTGACAGAAGTCAACAACTCACAAACGCGTGATCGATAGTGTGAAGCTACTTTCTTCTCTGAGTGCGCTCAGTAGAGGATCAAAATAATTGATTTGAGCGTTCTCCACTTCTTGCAAATTAGTACGGGAGATGCGGCAAAGGTTGTTGACTTGATCCTCCGCGAGGATGTGCGCGTCTTCGTCGTCAAGAAAGGCGAAGTCAAACGAGCGTTTGGTCATGCAATTATTCCAGACGGCGACGTTTCTGGTCACGTTCCGCGCGATTAGTGACGTGGCTCAAGATCTGTCAGACTCAGCAGTGGGTCGACCAAACGTTCCGATAGACGGTGCAGTATGTTCCGTGCACGGTGGTCAGGAGCGTTAGAAATCAGATATCTGAGTGCCTTGACAAAGCGGAAAAGTCGGTCAATTTCAAAGTCAAGTTGTTGCGGAGAGATGCGGCAGATTGGTGATGCTCAGGTTTATTGAAAAACTCCGAAATGGAGCCACACGCTCAGCGAGTGGCTTTCCAGGTGTCGTGCGTAAGAAGGCCCCTCCCGGACGAGAGCAAGTGCTACCAGATGTAACGATCTACAAGCGAAAGTTACGACTGGTGAGAGGGCAGAGGAAGAACAGCCTAAGCTGTGGTGTGAAAGTCTTGAGGGAGGCGAGGGTTGAAGCCCGAGGCGATGCTTGAGGAGTAATAGTAGTACGGGACTCCGAAGTAGGTAAAATTGGAAGTGATTGGTTAAAGCCTAAGAATTTTAGTTCAGTACTCTCTTGACTAGCTAGTCCAATTTTTAAACTTAGTATTGAATATTCTTGATCGTCCTTGTGGTGAATCTTAAGTATGTATAAGTTATGCACCATTTACGATTTAGGTGAACCGGACCGGAAGCCGAACCATGAAGTATAATAAACGTAATATAAAAGAGTGACGGTCGTTGTAGTTGAAGATCAACTGCAACCTTGGGAACAAGCACATTTTATCTCCCAGCCACGCACATGCCTGGTATGCCGCGCATTGGTCAAGCCGACGTACCAGCATGACGCTGGTGCGTGGTTACATCAACCGTGTTTAAGAAAACGGCAAACGTTGTCAAGAGAAAGAACAGGTACTGATGCACGGCCGGTTGTTCTGAGGTAGGAGGTGTTTTGCGGTTGCTTAGTTGCTTGCGGATTGCGGATTGCGAAGTGAAGAGTTTTCAAGATTCGAGGCAGCTTGTCTTGAGTGTCACTAATGTGTCACCATAGTTATCAGCTTCCACCGCATCTGCCATCGGGATACGGTTTGTGTATCATGCAGATCGAAGGTTTTGTATTTATTGTGCTACACGCATATTGATAGCATTGCAAATGATATGCATGTATTTTCACTATATTGCGTGCCAAAAACATTGAGATTGAATGTATCGAAGTAAAGATCATTCTTACGCTGGGTGTCAGTTCGTTATTAGCTGCTCACTACTCTGTAAACAGACTTCCCCGCCACTAAGACAAAGGTGGGGCCGAATAAAAAGCCGGAGGATACAAAATGTGCATAGCTTGATTTAGAAATGAACATACTGAATTCAACACGTTTGGTAGCAAATTTAATGAGCATATGGATATTCTTTGTAAGGTATATTATTCTTTGCGAGTACCTTAGTGGCGCGGAAGTCTGTATGTATAAAAAAGAACTAAGAACTTTCGAAGTGTACCATATGCGCAATTTTTATTAAAATAAATAAATACAATATATCCACCTGACCAACAAATCTAGGAATTTATAATTTGCGCCTTAATTTACGGTGAAGATTATGCTACATGTATCCCCTTTGATACTGTACATGTAGATACATTCACTATACGGTATGGTAGTCAAGTCCGTACACTGTATGGACCCATTAACTTGAGGCTCATCAAGAAAAAACTCAGCACTCAACCACATGTACTTGTCATGCAATTTGTATTATAATATATTCGTATGTCATCTCCATTAGCGCACGATAGGTCCACTTTGAAATTGCCTTCGCAGGAAGATCTGCTATTTATGACATTGTGATACGCACTGGGTGGGTTCTAGTGCTGATATTATCAACTCTTTTTATCAACACTAGTGTACTCTCTGCAACTCAGACAACCAGCCAAATAAAATCACTTTTCCAGCCCCCATCCACCACCACACCACCATAGGGAGATCACTACGAACAACCAAGAAATCGTACAAAAATGACGGCGCTACCGACAGGGCTGCCGAATATGGCATTTTTGTGCAATCTGCAGGTAGCCGGGCAGATAAATATTGCTGCCCAACCTACAATACCAGCCAATAAATTATGGTGTTAGTCTTCGCAAGCACATAAATTATGAAGTAATGGGCAAGATCAGCTTAATCTATTAGTGAGTAGCGTCGTCGACATCTTGGGCGTTCCGGCACCGCGAGTTTTGGCGCAAAAACATAATCATCTCCAGCGTTTTTGGCTGGATACTGTGGCGCTCCTGGCCGAACGTAGTATGCGCAACGCTGAAGAAGTGCTCTGCGATGATAGATGTCGGATGAATGCTTGAGAGGAGGTCGTACTTGATCTCTTTTCGTGCATCGTAGTCCGCGGCCCCGCTCGCCACAGAGTCAGCTTCCAGGCGTCGGGATAGCTCCAGAGCGACCCGCTCGCCTCGCTTCAAACGGCTTGAGTCTCCACTCAAGATACGCACGCAGTAACCTCGAAGTCCGGTCTGTGGACTGTCCGCGCCTGAGATCCTGCATAGTATTCTATATAAAATAAAAGTTAGAAAATAACCCGTAATAACTACATACAGCAAACCTTACCGATAAACCTCTCGTATGGAGACTTGCTTGTTAGAAGTCCATCGAACCCCACTCGAACGTCAAGCAACGTGACATCTTCATCCTGGAGGGCTTTGGCAACGGACTCGATCTTTTTCAGCTCTTTCAAAAGGGCGCGTAGGCAGCGGTTGGCTGCTGGCGGCGGGAGATATTCCACGAGTGCGTCGTCCTTCATGTCGAGGTGCTCCAAAAGGTCAAAATAGTGCTTCACCATACCAAAGGTCGACAACCATCTGGTATCCTGGCGAATGACCGGTCACAGGTCGACAACCATCTGGTATCCTGGCGAATGACCGGTCACAGAGGTGTTTTTAGCCTACACTCACAATATAATTAGCCACAAAATGTAAAATTAACACCACCAGTAGTTACCTTAGCTTGGCAGACTGTGAGAGAGTGCATAACTTTAGCAACAAGGAGGGGACCGAGTCCAGGTCAGACTTGAAACCGTCCATGTACGCCTGAACAGCCAAATGTAGTCGGTGGCTGGCATAACCCACAAGGAGTACGCCCATTAGCGTAGCAGGTAGCCTGTTTACAGAGCAATTGTTAGCAACAAGGAACAGGTATTGCAAGAGCTATTCGCCGTAGTCTCGAGGCAGCATGGTCGCCAGGAACTCCGTGTGTCCTCACGCAGAGAGGTCTTCATCGAGGGCATCAAGCAGAGGAGCCATGCTAAATAGAGGCGTCTTCCTGACGCCCCCAACCTCGTAGCAGGCGAACACAGCGATGAAATGCTCGAATGCATACATTCATCCGTTGAACAGGAGGCCAAAGCGATCAAGAAGCTCTGTTGTAATGGTGCGCCCCACAACCCTGATCAGGCTGTCCATTGCACTGACTAGTGTCTCCACACAAATTGGATCCAAATTTGTATATCTGGTCCATAGCATACATAATTAGTAGGTAATGAACGAATATACTAACATTAGAAAAACTAACAAACCTCCTGGCTGCGCGGTTCTCGCAAGACGACAGCGGTGGATTGTTCTTGAGGATACAGTCCATCCAGCCGTAGACGTTCAGAGCTGATTGGCGCACGTAGTTTAGCATAGACCCCGTTTCAGCCGTAGACACAGCGAGCATCACCGCCTCGTAGTCCGTATGTTCGCGCCGGATGTGCTGCATCATATTGCTGTAGCCGTTCCGGCGCGTCTGCTTCCGCACCATGCCGCACCGACTGCGGCAGTACTCGAGGATCACCTCGTCGTGGTCATCGCGGCACGGGTGGAAGTAGAACCCAGCAATCTGGGCAGGGGTGACGGCATCGTCACAGTTGGTCTTAGTCAATACGATGAATATGAATGATGCAGTGCGAACGAGGAATGTCATTTCGCCATGTTTTACATGGCAATGACGACGAGAAGCTGACTATGTGTTCGTTACTATAAATTACTACCGAGGATTTGTGACGATCACCTTGAGATTTTCATTTTCATTTTCATGGTGAGGTACATTGAAGTAGAAGCATGTTATGACCAAGGAAGCATAATTGTGCCTGTGACTCAACACGAGCACTCAGATTAACCAATTTTCAACGCAGGATCAAGGTTACAAAATTCCACGTATCCTTCGATTATATTAGCTATTTCAATAAGTGTACTAAGCGAATGTTGTGTATGATTTATGTCTGGGAGAGTGTTACATTGAACTGTCACTCCAGCCCCTACACTTTTATTAATACACGTATTCCAGCACGTGGACTTATTAACAACAAGCGGGTTGGCTGCGCCGTTTCGCGGCGCAGCACTCTACGTCGGGAAACTGTATTACTGGCTACTGCTATTAGGCCCACATAGCCTACTTATAGGACAAAATGTAGTACCAACTTTTACTGGGCTGCCTTGGCAACAATGTTGATATTTACGAAATTTGCGGG
>NBNE01001515.1:0-12235 GCA_002215365.1 Phytophthora megakarya | reverse complement strand
AGTAAAAATAGTCTGTCGGCAGGTTAACGATATTCATCCATATCTTGTCTATATCGCGATATTTACGAACATAACCTTGTCTTTTTGAGTACAATTCACGTGCAGCGGTACAAGTCAAAAATACTCAATAAAATTGGATCATTTCACATTCTTTGTGTCTAAATCTAGGAAGAGCTTGTTCTATCGAAAAAGCACGGTTGTGCGCAAAATATTAGCTGTGTCATTTGGAAATCTCGCAGGCCACAAGCCTCACCGACATGAGTAAGTTGCACCTCCTGATTATATATGCAAATTGGCGCGTTGACACCGCCGCTTATGTCTTATATCTTCCAGGAAATGGCGCCTTCCCCCTCACCGCAATGCACACCACCTTTGAAAATCGATTTTCTATTAGCATCTTGACTTATGAAACCGTATCGTGGAGTGCTGGGCTGAGATTTGTATCGAAACAAAAATTTATAAGAAAAACCCATCATACTGCGATATTACAAGTTCCATTTCGGCAAAAAGGCATAGTTAGCGATAAAGCGTTTGTATTCGTGTTTCACAGAAATTTTTGCAAAAATGAGCACCATATACGAAGACACACTTTTGCGACTGTTACCTAGTAGTACTGCAAGTACTACTGTACATAGTACTATTCGGAAAGCTGCCCAAGCTTAATTAATACTAGTATAGGGGTATCTCAGTCGCTTTGCTCCATTGCGTTGCATTGGGGGACGACGATCTCCAGTGGATTATGCTACTACAGGCCGCCGTCCCTATCGTTAAATAATTGCTTCAATCTAGTAATACATAGCTGAGTGTAGTATATACGCTATAGCGGCGCTGCACTCATTGATCATATATGCTAGATGTCAATTAATCCTTCTCTTTGTGTAAAATTGCGGTCTAGTTGAGCGATACTGCTAACTCACCTTTAACTACTGATCAAGCTTACCGATTAAGACTCTAAATCAGAATTGCACTGTAGGCTAGATTGTGTGTTAGACGAGGCAAGCGAGCGCTAAACTGAGAAAATAAGGTAATTGACTAGCAGGCCGCCTATTTAGCTTTTATCGTGGGGGAAAATGGACCTGTGCAGCGTGAATGGAACCGTCCGTCAAGTGCGTCGAAGGGGATGGGGTGCTCGACCTCGGGACGAAAGGCATGGTAGGGCATTACAGTGAGTGAGTTTAGTAGGAGTGTCATGCTTAGCGTGTGGTACGACAGAGTTACCGCTGCACCTAGTTTGAACTCCGTCTTGATCTTTCTTCAAAGCACATACGGGATTCAATACATCGAGCTTGCATTTTAAAACGTTCATTGTATTTAAGTGACTACTACGATTCAGCCAAGGGCTACGAAGGTTCTGCTAACGAACTCTAGCAATACCCGAACCCATCGTTTTAAGGAGGGATCGTGACAGAGCCATACCAGCAAAGGAGATTGAATGCTGCCAAAGCGGACGAATTTGGCAGACAAGAATTTGAGAGGGGTGGGTTACATATATGAATAACACACGATTGGTAGTTTCTAGGAATTATCATTCTATACAGAATAAATGACACATATGTTCGCGGGTTTATCCACCAGATCCGTTCTCAAAGGAAAACGTACGAGTTTGTCAGTAATAAACGTTTACAGCAGGACCTCAGCTCAAGGTGCAACTGCCCAAAGTGGCATAACAGTTGGCAGTGACGGTGACACCATCATGGATGGCTGCAATGGTCACCGCAGTGCAAAACGTTCTAGCGAACTCCATCGGCAAAGCAGGTGGATTCGGTTTCCGTGACGTGCGACTACTGGATGCTGCTCCGCATTTCACACTTCCATGACTTTTCATCAGCGCTTCAAGGAAGGTTTTCTTCGAGCCAAAGCCCTTTTCTATCGATATGGAGATCCCCTGGAAAGCGCTCTGTGAAGCCAAATTTGCAACCATTGTGGTGGAGCGGGATCTGCAAAATTCTTAGGAATGCTGGACCCCGCTTGCCACTGTGCTCAGGACACCAACTATAGGAGGGGGTACTCCTATTGATCCGTGATCAGCTGAACTTCCTCGCCGTGCATATCCGTCGGTAGGGCTGGATCTTGCTCCTCAGGTAACTGCAGGAGAGGTCGAGGTATTGAAGATCTTGAATGTCTTGGTGAGACGCAGGGATGTAGTAAACAGCGCGGAATGTCTTCGCTCTGTTGCCAGGTAAATTGATATGGGGTCCACGTGAGTAGTCGAACGTGGATCATTAGTGGCGGATCTTGGATCCGGTCATGCAGGTTGCCTTGGTGTGTTGGGCTTCCTTTGGGGTTGGTTGGGGTTGATCGTGCGATCCCTTTGAGTTGCTTGCAGTCTCCTATGACTGGATCTTGGGGGTAGTTGAGAGATCGATGGAGGCACAGCCAAGCACTAAATGACGTGGATCCGGAGCTGCACGAATAGAAAAAGTATCGATCGCTTTGTCCCCGGTCTAGATCCATCCATCATTTCTTATTCCGGTCTTTTCTTTCATATTTCCCCGAATCCACTTCACCCCACCATCTTGGAACGGCGCTGTCGTCGTCCGTGTCCTCGCTAGCCGCAGGGACAGGAGACGAGGGTAGGTTATCCCCGTATCCTTTGTGCTCTCCTAAGTGGAATACCAGTAGTAAGTAGTTCACCATTCTGTTCAGCACTCAATCTATCTGAAACAGCAATATTTACAGGTCAAGGTTGTCCGCTACTAGTAGGGCACACCACATCAAAAACAGGAAATAATGATCTAGATCGTAGCATTCCTACGCCTGAAACTTAACTTCCATCGCGACCACACCCCTTGGTTGTAACGTGTTGAGAACATACCAGCCAACCAGCAGTGGAAGACATCTCACAGAATATTTTAAATGATACCGCTGATTTTGACATTGTTGATGACATGGATATTGCTGCAGATATCCAAGAAAATGGTGAACCACGTCATTTAACTCACACAACGTCGAGTACAGAGAAAACGTTAGTTTGAAAAGCCCCCGTGGTGCCGAAACCACATCTACCAGAGTCTTCTCGCACAAAACTACATGTCACAAGCAGCAAATTGAGGTGCTTCAGCTACCTCCCGCTAAACCTAAGAAAACTACTCGAAAAAAACTAGTTCAGCGTCGCATTTTGCTGAAAAAACTCGCCTGGCTGTGATTCCTACCATCACCGGTCCCGTAACTGTTGCTGAGTTGATACGATGGAGTGAGTGCGCACCCAACATTGCATTGGTAAAAAAGGTAGTGACAAATTTTCCTGTGGCATTGACGGACCCTTTTCTAGAAGCTCGTGAATCTAAATGCTCTCAAGTAGCCGTGGATGGTTCCAAGTTCGATCACAAATTTGTGATTCCGTACGCATTGGTACATAGTTTGTCACGATCTCTAGTCAGCCAAAGAGAAATTCGATAAGCACGGCGAGTTGCTGGCTCTGATGGTCTTTCATCCTGATGTAACACGCAGTGAGTTAGGCGGTTGGATGAACAGTTATATTGCAACACTACGTTCTAGCAGTTGCAATCGAATTGGAAGAGGCATCAAATAAAAACTCTTATCGTAATACCATATTACTCTTGTTTTCCTTGTTGAATAACGTCCGCTGTCAGGACATGAATACAATAACGGGTTTAATCCTGTAATAATGGCGGCGTTTAAATCAAGCCATGACGTGCAGGTTTTATTAGGCGGAAAGGATGTCGCTTCTCGCATATATTACTGCTGTAAGTACGTTACGAAGACCCAAAACCAAGTTGACTCCGTAGCTGCCGTGTGCTAGCTGCTTTCCGGCGCAGAGAAGAAATGGAGCAGAAAGAAAGCGACCCGCGCGGAGAACAAGCTGGAAGAATTCAACGAAGCCGAAAACGGGTAGCGGCGATGTCATATAATCTGTCTAACAGGCAAGAGATGGCTGGACCGCTCGCAGCGTTGTATATTTGGAGAGGTTCATGTTCGTATACCAGCGCTCTCTGTAAGAAGCTCATGCTTTACAGTATATTTGTGCAGCTATTTAGTGACGAAGAATACTCATGTGATTTGATTGCAACACCAATGACGCGTGGTGATTGTGGTGGCTCCCTATACAAAACTGTTTCCGCACTCGATGACTATATTTCGACCTCTCCAACACGAAAATGTCAATTTGTACCAATTTTGTATGAAGTATTTCAGACGCAAACGGATAAAAACTACATCATCGAGTGTGCTGTTTCTTCCTGCACATCCACTTTTCCACACATACTGTGTTGGAATCCATTTGCGTGAAGTTGTCCCAGTTATAATTGGTCCTAGAATGCCGTACGTAAACGATGATTCGCCCGATGATATTAAAGCGCTCCGTTCAAAAATCGCTTTAGTCTTATTCAAGCCATTTCGAAGCCTATCAGATTTAGTTCAGAGTGCCAACCTCACGGGCATAAATTGGATAAAGGCTTATGAGAGTTGGAAAGACTGCCGGACCGCGTTTGACAGAGCGATAATGTCGAATATGGATGATTATTACTATGAGAGGGAAAAGGCCGCATCAGACCAAGGTTGGCACGGGACCGATGACGCGGAAGGGTCAGATAGCGATCCGGAAGATTATTTTGTCCTTGATCCTTTTGGAAATAATGGAAGTGCGGAGTGTGCCTGACAGCGTCTTGTTTCCTGAATTTGATACCGACCCGTCTGGTAAAATGCTCACTACAACAGACTTGAACCCCGCCCAATTTCCAGGTACACCAGAGACCCCAGACCAGGCAAAAATGTTATTGGAACCATCGAGCAAACTGAGATGCTGTTGGGTATCGCCTCACAAACGGCTTCGTCTTATGTTAACGTAAATGGTTCGGATTGATATCAATACGTAGCTCGTTTAATCCCGCAAGCTGGAATTTTGAGAAAGTGGGTAAAAGATTGTAAGCCCGACAATAGCATACTTTCTGAAAATCCCCAATACGTCAGCCTAAGCATCCCACTTCAGTAATTGAACTCATACGAGATGCATTGCGGCCTGAAGCAATGCTGTGGAGTGCTGATAGTGATAGCAGAGCAATTATATGCGCTTTTCCTACGTTGAGTGCTGTATCCAGTTCGTTTACGCTCAACCCGCTTCAACATGCTGCTTTCTGTAAGATTGGTGTGGCACTTTTAACAAATTGGCTACAGACTGATCCGAAAGAGGGCTGCTACCAAGGAGCAAACTTTGAAGCCGAGCTCTCACTTATCCAATTACTGTTTTTCTTGGGTGGTGCCGTAGGTACCGGGAAGAGTCGCGTAATAGACGCGATGACAAAATCCTGTCTCCTTTGGCGTCAAGACGCTTGCGTGCTTAAAACAGCCTTAACAGGGAAAGCTGCTACATAGATCCAAAGAAGGACACTGGCAAGTTTTTTGCTGCCGTTAGAGCGGTCAAATGCGATCGACTTCATCGGTGTTGAAGTGCTCGTTATCGATGAGGTGTCAATGTTGATTAAATCGGAGTGGCTTAAACTCGATAGACTACTTCGTAAATTTAAAAGGGTTCCTGGTGTTCCGTTTGGCGGATTGCATATCGTTTGGGTCGGTGATTTCCTTCAGCTACCCCCAGTCGGGGCGGATCCTATTTGTATCGATCCAGCCAGCAAACCGAGCTACTCGACCACAGATATTGAAGTTTTTCTACTGTGGCGTCGTTTCGAAGATGTAGTTGTGCTTGATGAGTCTATGCGCTTTCGAGAAGATCCAGAGTGGGGGGAGGGATGCGCAAATGCGCGGTTGGGGATATGGTCTCCATCATTTGTGGACATAATCAATTCGCGTCTTGTGGATAATGGCAATCAAACATGTAGGGCGGATACTGTATTTGCTACATCCGATAACGTAACCCGTACAGCAATTAATAATGCCTTTGTGGTTGAAGCCGCAAAACAACTGCCTTCGGGGCACTATCCCGTGCGTCTTGTGGCAAATTTTAAGGGCAGTCTTAACGATCTCAGCCGTCACGACGTAGAGTACACCATGGGTTTACCTGACACGTGATTTGGACAAATGGCACCATTTCTAGATCTTGTTGATGGTATGCCTATCCAAGTCACTCAGAACGTGCGCCCCACAAAGGGTGCTGCTAATGGAATGCTCGGATTCTTAGAACACCTAGAGTTCTCCCCTGATACTCGCTTCAGACAAATTCGCGATAGTAACTCTGAATGATAGTACGTATCCCAAACAAACCGCCATTGTACGCCATGCTTCGGATTGATCGAGGCTCCTGTGCAACACCATTATATGCAGCCGTAGAAACAGCCATGTTCCCTGTATTTTATGACGCGCAGGTCTATTCTAAGACTATAATTTCGCTACCTCGTACTCCTGGTGGTGAACCGAGATCGGTGTTCATAAAATAGCAGCTGTTTCCCTTTGTCGCTGCAGTAGGGTCCACTATATATAAAGTTCAGGGTGAGACTTTGCATTTTATGGTGGTTGTGGATTGGAAAGCACCTGTCGCCATCGTAAACAAGCCCCAGCAAACATACCTGCTTGTCTCGAGATTTGTGTCGCGCTTCGCATTTTCTACTTTGGCGCCTCTCACCCCAGATTTAATTGCGTGGTCTTGCCCTCCTCCTGTCGCTCTACTGGAAGAAATTCGGCTGAAAGAGCTTTCTAGTCAAACGTTAAAGCGAATTCACCAAGACCTTCTCTTGTGTTAGGGACGTCCACTGTTTGATTTCTTTTAATAAAACAAAAGATTGCAAGTTTCGAACTGCAACCCCCCCGGGTTCACCACCCGGGTCCCCAATACTGCCTATGGTAAGTACGATATCGAATTAGGTTCAACAGCGATAGCGTACTTACCGAAAATTGACCAATCACGCGAGGGAATGATGGAGTGATGGTCATATACATGTAGTTGCCTTTGATGGTCGTACATAAATGCCAGGTTGCAGCTATAATAGAAGAACGACTGGCAAGGCACAAAGTATGGTGCACAACTAGGGATGGGCAAACGCATGCATTGTGGCATTTGTGCATTGCACACGTGGCACTGGTGCAGCACGAAAATGCACTTCGGCAAAAAACGGACCGGGCTAAAAATAGATTTTATGTCTCCTAAGTACGCACATCACATCAGGCTCAATGCACTAGTACTCTTCTTCATCCTTCTGCTCTTCGCTGCCGTCTTACGAAAACACGTAGTCCTGTTCAAAGCTGAAGGCTACTGCAGCCTCGTCATCTTCACCTTCATCTGCTCCTCTTTCATCCTCGCTCTCCTCCTCTCTCTCGCTCTCCTCTTCGCTCTTGCTCTCGTCGTCGAGGCGATACAGTATGTTGGTGGTGGCCACCTCGTCTCCAGCGTTGGCGTAGATATAGGCAAGCTTCTCCACGCGTTTTACGTCCAATCTGTTTCGTCGCTTGGTATGGATGAAGTCCATAGTCATGTATGATCCATGAGCGTTCGCTAGAGACTGAAGAAGTCGGAATCGTGAAACCCAAGCAAGCTAGCTCAGCAAACAGAGGGTATGTCGTTCCAGGTCTCATCCGGGCCTTCTGATACTTCCACCACAGCAAAGGCGACAGTGCTTCCTGTTTTATGTCGTTCTCTTGTGTCCATTGCGATTTGATCAGGTCGAACCGTCCGGCCTCATTAGCGATCTGCTGTTTATCGGCCTCTGACTTCACCTCTCCAAGTCGTATGCTAAGCGTCTGTAGAGCCGAAATATTCACCACGAAATCATCGTCAACGAAGTCAGCTGATTTCTTCGTGTGATCGAGCAGAAATGAAATCCCCATTGTATCCGTGCGCACGAAGTTCCACTTCACGTTGATGGAATTGATGATGTCCTGTTGAACTTCAGCCGGAACATCTTGTGTACTCCTTCCTCCCGATCAACTTGCGAAAGATGTAGTACACCATCGAAATGCTGCACGATTCACGCTCAAGAACCGCCATGCCTTCCGCTAGCGGTTGAAGCAACGTCTGCATTAATTTCAATCGTTTTCAGAACGCTTTGCTGCGTACGATTGTGATGGCTTCGTTGAACAAGTTACCGTTCTTCTTGCAAAACTTCTTCATGAACGCCGTATCCTTGAATATTGTCCGGATGTTCTTCCTGTTGCTCAACACACTCTTGATGCGTTCAATACTCGAAAACCATCTTGTTGGGACTGATATATGCAGAGTACGACTTGCTTCTCCGATGGTCTTCACCTTCAGCAGTTTTTTTTCAGAAAGCAGCTGGGACCGATTTCTAATGAACTTGGCCAACTTGACAGCTCTAGAGATACCCGAATCCATCCACGGAAGCCGTAACACTTGCTCAACAACCAGATCCAAAGCATGACTGCGGCATCCGTTGCAACACACCTGTCTCTCTTTTTCGAGAATCTCCCAGACCTTCTGCATATTGGGTGCGCTGTTAGTCGTAACAGATCTAACCGCGTGTCTTCCCACGGCGTTATTGATGTCATCGATGACCACTCCGATTGCATTTGCCACGTACTTGCCAGTCTGTTCATCCTCCCCAGGCGTCTTCGTGCACCAGAGAAGTGGTCTCATCAACGGACTGACGACAATTTAATTCACCACCCTGTCCCTACCAACGTTAGACCAGCCATCTGACACTAGTCCAAGCACAGACTGATCTCGCAGTACCGATATCAGCTCCTCTTTCTCTGTCTTGTATGTTTGCATGAGTAGTCGTCCAGCCAACGCTTTCCGATTAGGGAGATATTTCTCCATTTCAGGTTGCAACACGGTGAATGCCTTGCGCAGGCGGGGTTACTCAATGGTGCGAAATGATAATCCAGCGGAGTAGAAACCTGCAGCGATCTCCGTTTCAAAGCGGCTCTTCAACACGAGACTGATCGCGCCATCGAACGCGTATGGAACCTCAGTTTGCAACTGGGATAGCTCCACTGATTCTTGAGTCGCCGGGGGAGAACGAGCATTGCGAGATTGCTTGCGCCGTTGCCGCTTCTGTTTGCGCTTGTTAGGCGAGCCGTCGAAGTGTCGCCACGTGCTGCGCACTGCCTCAGGTAGGTCACTGCAAGACCTAAGGTGCGTCAGCATATTACGACTCGGCTGGCAGTTGAGGATCTTGCCATGACAGTGGCGGCAGGCCGCATCAGGGCACTCCTTCTCCACATCAATGTCGAATTCAGCCCAACACGCGTGTGTTCGTGTCATCTCCGGGAGTTGAGCGCGTTGTGGGAGCAGAGGATGTTGGCAACAAACAGCAAATTCAAGAATGAGCAGTCTTCGCTGCGGTGGCGGCAAGTCCATGATGAGTTGTCGATGAAGTGCGCTAGGCTATAACTCCCTCACCTCATATCGAAAGTGTGTGCGTCGCCAAATTGCTGGCGCTAGATCAGTACAGTCACACCTCCATAAATGGCACATGATTAGGTCTAGCGAAGGTATTGTTTCAGTTATAGAATCGTGCAGATAAGGAAATGGCTACAGTGTATATATAGCTACATTGGAGTCAAAACGTTATCTAGTGATGTCTGCCGCCGGCGCTTCACTACCTGGGTCCTAGCCAACGTCGTCAAACACTGCAGCATCTCCTACTCGCGCTTAGTGTCACCTTCGCATTGAAAGAAGAAATACGAAAACTCCATGCAATAGGCTAGAGCTGTCGACGCCGATACAGGTGGCGACTCGTTCTCCACCGGATCATCCTCGTCGTCAGAAACAGCAGCAATGTGCTGATTAATACCGTTCTCAGGAAACTCATGGACCTCAATATCTGCATCAACTCCCAGGTATTCTGACACACTAATCCCCTCCAACATGTTTGCTAGATCATCAATAACTTTTTGTTCTGCGGTGACCGAATAGTTCCCTGCCTGTCTGAGCTCGACCATTACCTCTGCGTTTACAATTCTCGCCTTGACCCAGCAATTCCGTATACATTCAGCACTCACATCTCCCCAACTATCAATACTAAACTTAATCGCCTCGAAGACGTTCAATTTTCGCTTGATGTTGCTTTCAAATGCGTCGATGCACCAGCGAACAAATCGTCGACGATATCGAGCCTTGAATAACCGTATTATTCCTATAGCAACAACGTTATAATCCATTTAACACTCAGTTCGACAAATAGACTCACCTGAATCCAATGGCTGAACTGAAGATGTCAGATTTGGGGGAAAGAAATGCACTTCAACGTTTGATAACGTTTTTACCACT
The DNA here is from genome assembly GCA_002215365.1 of Phytophthora megakarya. NCBI lineage: Eukaryota > Oomycota > Peronosporomycetes > Peronosporales > Peronosporaceae > Phytophthora > Phytophthora megakarya. Next base: position 2,097 of record NBNE01001515.1, on the reverse strand, counting down.
TTGTGACTGGAAGCGTTATCAACCAACAGAAGCACTTTGCGGTTTTCAACGGCCATATTTAAGTTGAACGATTGAAGCCACTCGAAGCAAATTGTAGATGTCATCCACGCTTTAGCTGAGTGACGGGTTTCACTTGAGAGCGAGACGGGCTACACCCCGAAAACACCACGGGTTTGTCGCTGTCCCAATCACCAATGGATTTAGCTTGTGCGTGTCGGTCGCGTTGCAGCAGAAAGCAATCGTAATTCTCGCTTTGTCACGCTTTTTTCCATGCGTCGCGCTGTAGCAAGCGTTTGGTTCGGAGCCAGTCTATAAAACAAAGCTGTTTCATCAAAGTTGTAGATATACTCGGGTCTGTAGTGGCAGGTAACGTCTTGCAGCGAGTAGCGAGCTGGCCTGACTTCTACGGCTGGTGAGGCCATGTAACCGAGTTAAAGATATTCCATTGCGCTTTTTGAATTTAGCTAGCCAACCGTTGCTTAGTCGAAGTTGATCGTCGGTGATGCTGAGAGTCTTCTTAATATCACTAGCCTTGAGAAGTAGTATGTCGTCTGAAATGATGAAGCAACAAGTTGCTGCTCTAGCTCAGGAAACTTTACGCGGCGACGGTGTGTCGCTGTGGAGTCGGCACTGCAATTGTTGGTCGGTTGTTTATATCGAATGCGACGAACTGCTGATGCTGACGGTCTTTTTCATGGTGCTGTGGACCCACAGCAAGAGGTCTCCATCCATGATGCTGGGCTCGCGCTGAGCTTTAAGCAGACTTGCAGTTTTTCTTCTAATGTCAACGAGGTCATCTGAGCAGCTGTGTGGTCGCGAGGAAGCAACTATGGAACTATAAATAGTCATGAATAGCAGTGGTAGAGGCTAGCTTTGAATGACTGGCAGGAATACGTGCTTGAAGACCTAGACCACGGTGCCATACGACTTCCAGTGAGAGAGTTGAGGAGCCCGCTCTCGTGTTCAGATAGCGAAAAAAGAATATTTTGATCAGATAAAGAACTACCTTACTGAAAGCCATATAGTCCCATTTGGATTCAGTGTAAGGTAGTCAGATAAGGAGTGTGTAGTCAGTTAAAGAGGCTCACTTAGGGAGGTGTGACGTAGGTCCGCTCTTCAAGCAGATTCGATAAGGTACGAATTACATAAAAGTACAATGACATATTAATAATGAGGACGCTCTGTTTGCACTACAAAGTAATGTACACACACGAAATCTATACTACTGGCACTTGATATTTATTTGTGCCACGTATCACAGAGGAGGGCCACCAATAATTAGCAAGAAAGCTCTAAAACCATATATAAACACGGTAAATGTATTTTCGAGCACAAAACCAACAATTATAGCCAATAGAACGCAAGGTGAACAATCTGGAGTTTGCTGCAAGCAGCTCCATTCATTATAAGACTGAATACCAAGAACACCTAGCACTACCACCTTCTTCCAATCAACGCCATGCCTCGTCATCCGTGGGTAGCTCTCGCGTCCGCAATGTCGCGCGAAGACGCCAATATGCTCCTCCAAGACTTCAAGCGCTTCAGAATTGACAAGATGGATCTCAGTCACTGTCATGTGTGTATGCTTCCTGCACCTCACCCTATGAGAGTTCAATTACTTCGTTGCATATCGACCACGTGTTCCCATTCGACCTCTACATCCCAATGCCAATGGCGTGCTCGTGTGCTGCGGTGCAGCATGTTGCCGCTGGTGACAGTCGAAGAGGCATACTCTCACGTCACATCTGTGCGTTCGCCTCGCAAACCGCACATGACGGCGGAAATGAAAAAGGTTGCTCACGACTGGACAGCACAGGGTCTAAAGGCAAAGAGGATTTGGGACGGACTTATCCAGAGCTTCAGCCTTGATGAACCAAGCACTCCACCGCTTGCTTCGGTCCAAAGGTTTGTCCACTATTATGTCACTGGACGACTTGGTGGGAGCGATTTTCTCGGCGTTGTCCGGTCCAAAATCCGTGATACCATTTTTACGGGTCGCGAAGAGGAGACTACATCCTTTACAATTTGCTGGACTCTGGATAGCGAGGATATTCCTGTGGTGGGAAACGGTTCCGACAGCAATCCTTTTGTTGTGGG
>NBNE01001514.1:0-12235 GCA_002215365.1 Phytophthora megakarya | reverse complement strand
AATTACATGGAGACTACGGATTTTGACCGAGTAGTAGGGATTGCTCTCGTGTCTCCTCTTCCTTGTTTAATACTTGCTGTTATGGTAGAATCCGTTCCGTTAGCAGATCCTGGAGATGGTGTACAAGCCAATTGGGTATTCCTCATTCGCTTCGGGTTTGTGACTGGTCTCATGGTTGGATCCATGGTTTTTCAGATGGGTCGAAATGTTCCAGCACTCGTAGTTAAAACGCGCCAAATATTTACGATCGCAATCCTCGCAGCAAGTGCAACTGTTGCTACTTTATACGCTGTTGGGTCAACCACAGTTTTCCCGGTTCCATTTACCATGTTATTAGCGTCACCACCGTCCGTCGTGATGTATGGCATTTGTTTTGCTATTTTCTGGGGAGCCCAATTCAAGGCGGACCCTTTCATACAAAGTGCGATGGAGAAACAAACAGCAGTGTTAAATTGCCAGATTTCTCTAACACTGCTCTATCCAATGTACATCTTTGGATTCAAGTCATTTACAGGCGTCTATCAAACCATTTTTGTGCTAGTGTTGCCAATTATCAAGCTGATTGCCAAGAACTGGGTAAGTCGTGCACTTCGTGGTCACAACGATTTAATACCAGAAGCGGTCATTTTCAACGTCGAAGTGTTCAATGCGTTGTATATTGCGAATGCTCTTCAAGTGGCATCAACACAAGCGTCCACAGTCACGATCATGGTTTTCGATCTGCTACATTTCTGGATATCAATGTACGATGTCGTGGAAGTTTTGAGAAAAGTGAAGATACTCATGACCAAGATCCCTAAAGATCATCCCGTAGCAAAAGAAAACTTTGTACAGATTGCGATGCGCCTGCTGGCTATTGAAACGCAGCAACTGTCGAGTTCTACACACCACTTTGTTGATCCATCGCATCCGACTTGGCGAACACAAATTGAGGCTTGGGTGAACTCCCATTCATTAAAGCCCAAATTGAGTCGCATAAGTGAGCCAGAGCTTGGTGAAAGCGACGACAAAGCCCCAAGCCAAATACGAATGCCATCTCTAGGAACGCGAGTGTTTCCAATTAACCCACAACATGTCCAGTGCGATTCTTTGACTATACTGAAAGACCTGAATTCTTGTGCTGGGCTTGATCTATTATTTTCGCGGAAGGACCGAGCACTTTTCATTCGAGATAGTGCACGTGCGCTCTTCATCACTGAATTCATAGTAATGGTGGAATACGTCGAGGTGGTACTTCCACTCGTATATTGTAAGTATGCTCACGGAATTGATTGATATACTTCTAACAATTCATAACTGCTCATATGATTCAGGTGCCCACCACTTGATTGTGTACAATCTTCACAATTGTGCTTACTACCCTGCGTTGGCTAGTATTTCCAGCTCAGAACTGACTTCGAAAATCTCTCATGTCCTGATCTACAGTTCCCTTGAATTTGCTTCACTGATTGCGGCAACGATAGTTTTAAAGCGCAGTCTAGGATTTTGGCCATTGCACCAACTATCTTTCGTGCTAGAGCATCAAGCCGGGATCATACAGGGAAAGTTGGTTATTCTTCTTATCTACGTCATGCAGATTCCTCTTGTTCATATTGGTATCGTCGATATGATTGAGGTATTATAATTCGTTCTTCTAACCAATATTTCGCTTGTGTGATGGCTAGGCGCTGACTTCAGTTTTAAGTTTGCATGGCTGCATACACCGAAGCCGAGTGCATGAGTAATGACAGAACTATGATTCTTTGCGAGTCTACTAGCCATTGAACTCGAACAGATGACCTGGTTTCGGATAATTGTCGATGCGAGGAAGGTTTTGCAATGTCTCCAGAAACTAAGCCCAGTTCGATACTCATCTATGATCAAGATAATAAGGGATCAAGATGATGCCCATTAGCTTCAAGACAAACGGTGCTTCAAGAGAATGACGTCAAAGTTGCCAATTAGAGGTTTTATGTTCAGTTGACGGAAATGATCACTTCATTGAGATAACGGTGTGACATAATTTATCTTTCCAGTACGTGGCCAACATAGTTTGTCGTTACGCCAACGTTTCTCCTGGGTGTAATGATTTGATCAGCATTACTTGAAGAACCACACAAATTAGCTCGCTTCCGTTGTACCTATGCAACGATGGTAGACCTCTGCCAGTCAAGAACCTAAATGCACAAGTTGGATTCTCATTTCGTTCAGAGGAGACATGCAACTCCAACTTAAAGTTAGGTGTATTATGGATCTACGGGCTTAGAACTTGGAGTCTCCTAGTACTAGGCTTGTAGATCCACAACGCACTTTTCAATTTTCCTCGAAATCGCCACACCACAAGCCAAAACTTCCAAGTCACACGATGAAGCTTCAAGCAAACGTTTTTGGTGGGATCCTAGCCACTTCACTGTTGTCGCTGACCCACGCAGGGGTAGTCGTGTACACGAGCTACTACGAGGGTGACTATTGTTCCGGTACTCCGCAATTCATCTACGAAGAAAGCATTGAAAACTGCCAACCTGCTAACTGCTCGGCAGTGACAATCGGTAACGTCGGGTATTCGAGGAAAGTGGATTGCCATGCCAATGATCGTGATGACACCTCCGCTATTTACTCCGATGTGAACGCGCCCTACGTGTTGCTCGAGCAATATTCCCCACCTACTGGCTGTGAAAACTTCGTGAACGCACTTGCATTCTACGCTGATGGTTTGTGCCATGTTCTACCCGATATTGCACCTTACACTGCAGCCATTGCTGTTGTCGATGCAAGTTTGTCCGTTGAATTGAAGATGTTCAATGACCAAGCCTGCACCGACCTCGCGACCAACGCTTCTGTTGCAAGTACGGATGTCTCGGGAACATGTTTTGTGGGATACTCCGACTCGTATGGCCTCGTGTACTACACCACTGGTACGGCGACAACGGACTGCTAAGCAGCATTTCTGAGTAGACATGACTACCGAATATGATCAGTTTGTCAGTTTACCAAGCATTCCAAGATCAACCAACACCCTAACAAATAATGAAAACATTGTTTTTAAGGTCATTTTGTACGACATGTAAAGCTGATCTGAAGGTAGGCACACCCCGGAATACATTGTTCTTGACGAATTGTGCTGTCAACCATCTAAGGTACAAAATAAATATTCGTTTGCACAGTCTATAGGACCTACATGCAATTGTCTTTCATTTCTTACGTTAGCCCACATGATATTATTCTGTGTGATACATGTAATCTGGTTGAACAATTATTATACTAGTTATTCCCGATAGTTGTAAATGTAATTGAAGAAACACATAAAACATTGACTACATTTTAAGATATTTTTGTTTTAGGTTTCCTAAAAGCGGCATTTACTGCACTTACAACAATATACATGTTTGGTTAGCACGTCTCGCAGGATGATCCAGCGGCTTCAAAATATTCACCAGCGTCTCTGGAAAGCGTGGATGTCCGTGCAAGTGGAATTTCAAGGCCGATATTCCGTGGAGCGTTTGAAGCGCCTTGACTTCTATTCAACCAAGTTGAGTAATTTACGACTGATAGCGATCCTCTTTTTGACGCCGTTACCAAGTCTAGCGATCAGTTTACTAAAGGAAGTGCCTCCTTTGAATCCTCCCGAAGCTGGTGTGTTCAACAACAAGATTTTCTTCGTTCGTGCGTGGTTAACACTAGCTTTCATCGGTGGCAATGTGTTAGTGCAAATGGGTCAGAGTGCACCGCGTCTGAAGTTGACACCCGTACAGGTCATATCCTCTGCTTTGTTTGCAGCCGGAGTCTCTGTTGTTTTCATTTACATTTTGTGTGCATTTACCGTCTTTCCTCTACCATTTGGCCTACTTATTGTTGCGCCACCCGATGTAATCATGATAACAGCATGCTTTGTGTACATTTCTGGACCTCGTTGGCGAGCTGATCCAAACTTATGGAACGACGTCAAGAGACAATTATCCGTTTTCAACTGCCAAGTTGCGCTTACCTTCATCTATCCGATCTACATTTATGGGTTTGTATCGCTTTCTGGGATCAATCAGGCGATGTTTGTGATGGTGCTACCTGTGATCCAACTGATCGCCAAAAACTGGGTCAGTCGTCAACACACCGACAATGATCTCAAACCGGAGGGCGTCATCTTTATTGTGGAGGTTTTCAACGCACTTTACGTTTCGAATGCTTTGAACAAGTCTTCGTCATGGAAGACAACAACTACGATTATGGCAATTGATTTCCTGCATTTTTGGGTGTCCATGTTCGACGTTATAGAGGCTCTGAACGGAGTGAAAACACTGATGAGAAAGATTCCATATAACCACCCGATTGCGAAGGAAAATTTCGTACAGATAGCAATGAGACTCCTTGAATTCGAGTCGATGATGATGACACCTAGCCAAATTAGCTCGAAAAACATTTCTTGGAGATCACGGATGAACGCGTGGGTGAGTTCGAATAATACAAGAAGCAAAACCTCTTCTTCTCGTAATGCGAGTCTTGTAGATAAGCTGAGAAGTGGTGATTTTACCAACAAAAAATGGATGTTGACGAATAAAGCACGAGTTTTCCCTATTCGACCACCTCAGCGTCGAAAATGGATGCAAAATAAAGTTCAGGTGACCCCAACGACTACAAAAGATGACCTCAATGTTACGGAAAAACCAATGATATCACTTGGACTTGAAACTATTTTCTCGCGCAAGGAACGCGCGCTATTTATTCGTCGAAGTGCTCGAGTTCTTTTCATTACGGAGTACGTTGTGCTGGTAGAGTACGCTGAAGTGGTGCTTCCAATCATCTACAGTACGTCAAAGCTTGGTCAATGTCGCTTCTATTGCATGGATCTAACAATATTCGTATGTTGAATAGGCGTTCATCAAGCAATTTTGTACAACATGCACAACCGAGCGTACTATCCAACTCTAGCTGAGATGACAAGTGCAGAACTCATGGCTTCCATCAAGAACGTGCTTCTCTACAGTTCGCTCGAGTTTGTCTCCTTAATTATAGCTCTCATTGTGCTCAAGAACATGCTGGGATTTTCTACGCTGCACCAACTCGCATTCGTACTCGAAACTCAGGCATCAATGGTACAGTCCAAACTAACCACGCTATTCGTCTACGTGATGCAAGTGCCGTTGACGCATCTTGGTAAGTAAAATCATTTCGTGCAATAATTTTCAGCTCATACTAACCTCATTGCTACTAGGCGCCGATTTCAGCTTCAAATTTGCGTGGATCCACGGCTAGTGAAAAGGTCGATGTTGAAGTTATAGCCATTTGCTATATCCCCTGTCAATGCCGATAAAACGGCTGATCAACAGATTACTCGGGTGTTATGGAATGACGGCACCATATCATCTCCATCCCAATAATCAAATCAAGTCAAATGCAACCTTCCGTAGCTATCATTCCGATACGGTGAAAGTATCCACCTGTGATCAACAGATTACTCGGGTGTTATGGAATGACGGCACCATATCATCCCCATCCCAATAACCAAATCAAGTCAAATGCAACCTTCCGTAGCTATCATTCCGATACGGTGAAAGTATCCACCTGAAAAACACATGCCACCAGAGGACCCGCCTCTTCCTGAAGGCTTGACATTGCTGCTTGGACTCTTCATCGCGCTTAGTCCTCCGCTCATCTTGTGCCTCGACTGCTTCGCCTCTTCTCGCTCGTTCCGTAGCACCAATTTCCGCTCTTAACGGCTCAAAACTCGCTGCACAAGGTCCCAAAATGCTCGTTTTTAGGGGTTTGCTACTGTTTTGCGCTCTACACAACGCTGTAGCGGCGCATATGCAAGCGGTGGAGCAGTTTGAGATGCGTTTGTATCATGCACAGACGCGTACGCAGCGACGGGCGCTGCTAGGACCTACAAGGGCCTCATATGAGACGAGAGCGGAAGCTCTGGCCAACACAGAGCGAGTGGTAGACGAGGCCAATGCAGAGCATGAAGCAGGCAAGAAGAGCTACTTCATGGGGTATAACGAGCTGAGTGACTTGACGGACGAGCAATATCGAGCCTTTTTGACGTCCAAACCGGACCGAGATTCGCCCAGGAGGCACAAGAAGAACGCGATCAAAGGAGGCAAAAGAAGCAAACAAGTTTCCATTAGTTTTGATTTAGACGATGCATCAAGTGAGAGTGAAGATGATGAAGAAGATGATGATGATATTGAGGTACCGACGTCTCTAGATTGGACCACCAAAGATGGAGGGAAGTACGTGACGCCGATCAAGAATCAGGGCACGTGTGGTAGCTGCTGGGCATTCGCCGGAGTGGCAGTGGTGGAATCGCGGTTTGCTATTGAGAATGATGTACAGGCAACACCTCTGAGTGTGGAGCAAGTGTTGACTTGCTCCGGGTCGTTGGATCATATCCGCAGTAAATTTCACGACAATATGACGAGTTCGTCAGAAGGATGCTCAGGTGGAATGCCGTTCCTAACGTATTCGTATCTGAGCCTTGCTAAGCCTCATGGAGTGTCGTGTGGAAGTGTCTATCCGTATGTGATGGCTACGAACGCAACTGATCCAGAATGCTCTTCATCGCTTACTGCTGAAGTGGCTGTGGCTTGGGAAGCGAATGTGTCAGACTACAAAGTGGTGGCTTCGAGTGAGAAGGCGCTACTTCGAGCTGTGACTCGCGGCCCTGTGACTGCCAATATTGACGCTACAGGAGACGGTTTTCGTCATTATGCTGGAGGGATTTACGATGCACAAGACTGCCTCAGCGATGGCGATGAAGTTAACCATGCCGTTGTCATCGTGGGCTTCGGTGAGACTGACGATGGCGAAAAGTTTTGGATTATCCGAAATACCTGGGGAACGATGTGGGGTGAGGACGGCTACATGCGCATAGCTCGCGGAAGCAACCGCTACGGTCCGTGCAACCTGTATCTGTATGCAGACTATCCGGTGAACCTTACTTTTGGCTCGAGTGCGACCAGTGGACAACCTACGTGCGCTGTGCCTGTATTAAAATTCGAGGCGCTTTCATTCATGAAGCTGGTAGCCCTGTCAGGCAACCAGATTGTGATGTTAGTATTGTGCATTGTTTTGACAACGATCACTGGTGTAGCGCTGTATCATGGCACGGAATTCATAGAGAACCGTAAGGAAGCAGCTGGACAACTGACCTACCAGGACAGCTACGCTCGATGGATATTACCTTCTCGTGACCAGATTGCCGCAGCACTTGTCCAACGCAACGCTGGACGCCAACAGAGTACCACCGCTGAACAATAGAGCACAACTTTAGGTTTTCTTGCTTACATTAAAATATAATCGACCGCCTAGACAAGACGCCCATGTTTGGGAAGCCCCTATAGTGACACGTCCGGGTTCGAGTCTTCCAAAGGCCCTGAACCGTATGGTGAACGCTGGAACGGGTCCTCCCCAATGTCATCGTTTGTCATTAGTGTTAGATCCGAGAGACTGTCGTTCAAATCGCCGTTTGACGGAATGTAGTCCTCCTGAATCACTGGACCAAGCGATGGTGCAGGTGCCATGTGCTCCTGAAAAGCACCGTTCGTTGTGGCTTCAGAAATGGGACTCATGGATGCCAATGGAGATCCGCCGTTCTCGACGTGTATCAGCGCAAGTTTCGGAATAACTTTCTGCCACTCATCCTCCACCTTTTTGCTGTACTCGATCTGCATCTGAATGTAATCCAACACAATGTGCTTGAAATCCGCCAGTTTCTCCCGTTTAAAGCGCTCCACCTCACGCAGCACACGCTCTGTGACGATATCGTCCTCCAGCTTTGCATCTTCCATGTGCTGTTGCGCAGTACGCACTTCACTCTCCGCAAGTTGCACCTTTTCTTCTGAAGAACCTCCTCGACCATGTTTCAACAGTTTCGTCAACACCGCTTCTTTCGCTTCAAGATCAGCGACAGCAGCTCCATAGGCACATCGTACTTCATTTCTTTTCAGCAAGGCCGCCTTGACTGCTCCAACCAGTCGAATGTAGTCAAAGATCGGCTCTTCAAAATGCAGAGCCTCTCTTTCCGCATGTTCTGCTGCTAAAATTGAGAGTTGGTCGGAACAATGGCCAATATGACTCAATCCCTCTTGCAACGACACGTTCTCCTCCGACTTGCCCAGCAACGTGAACGACACTCCAAATTCAAACAGTCCGTCTGCGATTTCTCTCGCTCTTTTGGTCAATCCATGCGCATGTTTGTGCAGTCCCGTCATAATAGGTTCCAGTCCTTCAATATAAGTCATCATGTCCTCCACTTCAATATCTGCTGGCGTTTTCGGTAAATTGGTCGTCGGCGTAATTAAAGTGGACGAAATAGTGCTCACCGTGTCGTCCAGCCATTGGAATAACACTCCTCGTTGTGCATTAGGTGCAGCATGGCGTGGGTCCTTCCGGAACGCTTGCAATTGGTCTTCACTGGCCTCTAAAAAGGTCGTCAGATGCTCACTATGTTGCAATTCCGGATGCAAACAGCAGCGATGCAGAAACAATTGCAGAGCGCGACGTCTGCTCTCAATGAACTCGGGGGAGAAGCGTCCCACTAGTAATTTTTCAGGTAAAGGGGGGACCACGACACCCGGGTATAAGGCACTTAAATGGCCGTGAATCCACACGAAATCGCTGTAACGCCGCACCACGGAGAAGGAGCTCTTGGAGAACTGCGGGCGACTGGTGACGGTACTGATCTTGTACGAGATGTAGGCGTTCATGCCTTCGCCTTGCTTCACGGGTTCGCTCACAGTCACTTGAATGTTCTGCGCCGACGGAGACACGGAGCGTTCGTACGACTCGGACGCAGGCAGGAACGGCGTCAAGTCCTCGGGCGCGGCGCCTCCACCTGCAGGAAGAGCGGTAGACTCCTCCATGATGCGGTTCGTGTAGTCCACGTTCACCCACTTGCCATTGCGCCCCTCCATTTGCACCCCAAGTGGAGGAATCGCTTCTTATGAGATTGTTCCTGAGAAAGCTTGGCAATAGTTTACTTACAGGGGTAGGGGCAGAGAGAATTGTCCAATCAGCGCACAGCAGCCATTGCGCCCCTCCATTTGCACCCCAAGTGGAGGAATCGCTTCTTATGGGATTGTTCCTGAGAAAGCTTTGCAATAGTTTACTTACAGGGGTAGGGATACGGATAATGATCCAATCAGCGCACAGCAGTGTTTAATAATTCCGGTCCTAAATCTGGTTTGACGACGGTTCTAATCTAAAATAAAATCTTATAAGCGACCTGGCTGTCCGTTGTATCAGTCTGCGTTACGACGTCAAGAGGCGCAAGTGGTAAAGTCGTAACTTCTTCATGGCGGCACGAAGTCCGGCCGTGTTGCCGTCGCCACCCATGACGCTCGCCTCTCGCTGCGAGACGGAGCCTCTGAGTGCGTCTGTGGCGTCGTCTCAATCTGTGAATGGCAAATACTACAACCCCGTGGTGATGAACATCATCCGCGAAGACTGGATCCAGCAGCAGCTGCAGCAGCGCCAATCCTCGTACACGGAGTTCCGCCCCACGCGCGTCGTCACAGGCACGTGGAACGTCAATGCCAAGAAGCCTTTAACCCCTGGAGAATCCGCAAGGATCGTCCATTGGGTGCAGCCTCCGAGCGAGGAAGACCCGCCGGACATTGTGGCGCTGGGGTTCCAAGAGATCGTAGACCTAAATGCAGTCAATGTGGTAGTGAACAGCACACTAACCGTGCAACGCTCTTCAGCGTGGGAGGAAGCAGTGCTCGCGGCTCTGAATCGACATGTTGGACAAAGGTTCGAGCCCAAGGTGGGATATCGCGTCGTGCTGGAGAAACATTTAGTGGGGATTTTACTGCTGGTGTTTGTGAGATCGGATCATTGGGACCATGTGAGGGAGATCAAGGGAGCAACAGCTGGAGTGGGGATCATGGGTGTCATGGGCAATAAAGGAGGAGCAGCGGTGAGACTCAAGTTCTACAGCAGCACATTGTGCTTTGTATGTGCACACTTGGCAGCTCATAGAGAGAATGTGGCCGGCAGAAATGCAGATTATCTCAATATTTTGAGTAAAGTGCAGTTTGGAGACAATGCAGAAGATGGAACGCCAGATATGAGGTAGGTTGTTGGGATGAGGGTGAAGTTTTTATGGTTCTGATCATTGTTTAGTGGTAGATTTTGGAGTGGGGAGCCGTCGATTCTCAATCACGACTTTGTGTTCTGGATTGGAGATTTGAATTATCGCATTCAAGATACGTTAACGACGGAGGAAGTCTTTCGTCTGGCGGAAAGTGGGAGGTTGTTGCATGAACTGGTGCAACACGACCAACTGACAATCGAGCGCCTGCGCGGAAACGTGATGAAAGGCTTTGATGAAGGACCGCTCACATTTCCTCCGACATACAAGTATCAGGCTGGAACATCAGAATATGAAAAACGTCCTGAAAAGAAGCTTCGTGCGCCTGCGTGGTGTGATCGGGTCTTGTGGAGAGCAAAGAATCCATCGGATGTGAAGATTCGCTGCTACAACTCTGTTCCTTCGTTGGATGTGTCCGATCACAAACCTGTTCACGCCAGCTTTGACGTTCAAGTGAAATACCAAGTCGAGTCCAAGAAAAACGATTGCATCCGAGAGATTATGATGCAGCTGGACAAATGGGAAAACGAGAACATGCCCAAAGTGAAGTTACTTCAAGAAGACGCAACAGCAAGCAACGGTGTCTTTTCGTTTTCACAGCTAAAGTTTGGGGTTGAGCAAAGCAAGAAAGTGATCATCGAAAACACTGGACTTGTAGTGGCACACTTTCGTTTCATTCCAAAACTGGAGGATGTCGCGGTATGCAAGTCGTGGCTCAATGTCGCTCCAATGTTCGGCATGATCCCGCCCAGGGATAAAATGGAGATTCGCATCACTGCGATGGTTGACTCAGCCGTCGCTCATGGTCTCACTGGTGGAGAAGAAACTCTGGATGACACGATGATCTTGCGAGTCGAGAACGGCCGCGATTACTTCTTAGTCATGTCCGGACAATACGCAAACTCATGCTTCGGAAGCTCACTCGAGCAGCTGGTGTCTTGTCCGGAACCTATCCGGAAAGCAAAGTTCACAGCTTCCCGCTCACAAGCAGCATCGATTTTTAGCGTTTGGGTAGGCGGAGCGACTGGCGTTGACGCCAACTCTCTGCTTTCTCCTCAGCCAACAAATTCACCGCCGTGCCTAACGACATCTACCGATTCACAGAAGGTACCCAAGGAGCTGTGGCGAATGGTAAACGATATCTACGAAAATTATATGCAAGAAAAGAATTTGTTCGTTGAAGCGGGCAGTAAGGTGGAAATCGTGCAGCTACGAGAAGCCCTGGACACAGGATCAGCTTTCCCTCAACACAGCGGATACTCCACGGCTGAGTTACTTGTACGGTGGCTACAAGCCCTGCGGCAAAGTGTTGTACCAGACGAAGCCCTGGCTGCTGCAGTAGCGAGTGCAAATGGCAACATGGCGCAGGGGTGCCGAGCATTACTGGATGGTTTGCCACCAGTGAGGTACAACGTGGTGGTGTATCTGGTGTCTTTCTTGCGAGAAGTGCTCAAACACAGCGCCATAAACAAATTGACGCCTGAAAAGCTGGCGTTTGTGTTTGGTCGATGTCTCGTAGCGCCATGCCGACTAAACGCTGGCAAAGACTTGACCAACTCCAATGTTGGGCGTGTTCTGGCACTAGACGAACAGCAACTGGCGAATTCCAATGCATCTTCAGTCTCGACAGTGTCAAGTGTGGGTTCCAACCAATCGAGTATACTGGTCCCCGAAGAACGTCTTCGTCGGAATGCACACGAACTCGAGGTCGCTCAAGCGAGCGCAACCCAGCGGGCGGAGAAGATGGAAAGGTTCCTTCTTCATTTCCTGTCCGTCCCAATGCCGTGACAGAGATACAAATGAGGTTTCCAACATTTCTTCAATCAAACACGTGCAGCTAGAAGTCCGAGAAAGCTCGAGATATCCATACCCTCCCTACGCTGCACCAAAGCATACATGTAAGCATACCATACCACTTGAAATATCTAATTCGCTGTTTCATTACGCATAGCTTTCTCTGACCTGTCCACTTCAATCGCGGAAGACCTCTCGATGGCTAGAGTTCTGGTCTGTACGAAATACTTCGGAATACATCTCTTCTTATAGGACGCTGATGGTGAACAGAGTAATCGCACCGCCATCAAAGAGAGGTAGCACCTGGTTACGCAGGAAAATGACGCCCCACGTGAAGGTCGTGAACCACAGGTGTGTGAACTGGTTGATTTGGTACTT
>NBNE01001513.1:0-12236 GCA_002215365.1 Phytophthora megakarya | reverse complement strand
GTTCCATATTTCACTTGATCCTTTTGGATCCGGGGTAATTATCTTGGCTTCAGTATACCTAAGTACACTCATCATGGTTGAACTTCAAATCCACTTGATTCCATTATATGTCCACATGACATCATCAGATATGAGGCATATCACCTCACTTCGCACTGACTTGTCACCACTTTATCGCGTTACAATTCGAATCAGGTCTCTGACTTCAGAAGAGACTCCATATCATATCGTGATATAGAACCGATCGTAACAGATTTCAAACGCTGTATCTTGACTTCTTTTATCGTAGAATCTTTGAAACTGTACCGTAATATCTTCATACAAACGTAGATATGTTTGATTCCAGACACTTTGACGTCCGGGCTCAAAGATTTCCTCCGGGATTCAGGGGTTATGAGTCGGGATTCAGGAATTAATCACGGGATTCTGGGATATTTGGTCGGCCTCTGGGGTATAGTATTCCACACGGCTTGTAGAACACATCGCAGCTCCTTTTGTCGTCCATCACCTCTTGGATCGTGAGCTCTCGGGCGTTAATAGGCCTCGGTGGTGATGTTCTCGAGCTGGTGAATGATGCTTTAGTGGTTGAACTAAAGCAATACGGGGTGCTAGGTACAATATGTTTGCACAAACACTTTCTACAAGCATTAGTACCCGGTGCCAGGACGGGGGCAAGTCTAGACCGAGCTTCACAATGCTTCCAGACTCTAACGCACATACTTAGTTCTTCACCCAGTCAATCGCTTCTCTCACATCCCACAGTCACTTTCTTTCCAAACATTCACACTGGCAATCCTGTATCCATTTCCTAATTCCTGCTTCCACGAGAAATTCCAAATCTATTCGTGTCAGAGGACGTTTTGGACGTGCAAGATGCGGGTAACGATACACCTGTAGTCTCCACGGATGAATTGCTGAGTCTTAAGAAGCGCATGTTCCCAGCTGAGATCATGCCGCCACAACCCGTCAATAATGCTGATGTGATGCAAGTCCATCGGGCCGAGAAGGTTGCCCGGGCTCGGATAAATCGGCAGGAGACTCGACTGGCTTCGGAAGCCATATATATGATGACTAGAAACGCAGCTGCGATCCTGCGAAATGAAGATGGTGAGGGCGTTGTCCAGTGAGAAACGCGTAGACGTCATGTTAAACCGTGGGAGAAGACGGCAATGACTGCAATGTTTGGCTCCAGTTCGATTCGGACACGGAAAGCAGAGCGAACTATTCTAACAGCGACTCGGACTACGAAGACAAACCTTCTTCACCGAGTGACAGAGGTGCATCAAGTGGGTGTGCGGAGACTGAAAAAGAGAACGGTCGTGATGGCAAAGAAGTTGGGATTTCGGCAAACGAGGAAAATGCAAACGCTGACGACAGTAGTCCAGGATCAAGAGACGAAAGGAGCAACGACACTGAAGATTCAGTGTCATTTCCACAAAACGTAACATCAAGTTTACACGGATTCTACAATCATCGTGTGAAGAGAGGTGCCGTTTGGTTTAGTAGATTCATGAGCCGTTTTAAGACTTGGGATCAGTTCCATGACGCCTTTCACGCGTTCCAGAGCGAGACGTACCAGCGCGTTTCAACCCGTTCTACAACCTCCGTGCCAAAACGTAGCAAGCAGGTCGTGACGTCAAATAAGACCAGGAAGCGCGTGGAAAGAAACCGTGGAAAGATGTGAAACTAATCCCGGAGGAAGACTGGAATATATACTCAAAGACGTTGGTATGCACTAATGGGCAGCCGCACGATCCCAAAGGCAAAGGAAAGCGCAACCAAAACAGAGTCCGTGGCACAAAGTGCATGACTAGAGTCAACGTTCGCGTGATCATGATCCTGAGTGGCTCGTGGCACTTGTGTGTAAACGCGAGTGGTGATCACAACCACACTCTGAACAAGCACCCTTTGGAGAGCTACGCTGAGAACTGCACTGTGAAGGACGTGGAGTTAACTCATGACGTGGCCATTCTGCATACGGCAGGCGCTCACATGCAAGGTATACTTCGCTATCATTGGGAACGGACCGGTTGGCTTTTCAAATTTGGTGCAGATTTGGTTTGTAGGGGAACTGATTTGGTGTGGATTTCGTATGAATGTACAGGTAAAAAGCCGTTCTGAGATATGTCCATAATATGGTGCAACGGCACAAAACTGCTATGGAATATGGTCTGAACGATGCCCAGCGTGCGTTTGCGGTACTGGACGAGTTTTCGAGGCAGAACGAGGGGAATGCCGCTCAAGTACTCATGGACCCATAAACCAATTTTGCCCGGATTGCCACGTTCCAAACGGATCGAATAAAGAGGTTTTTCATGGAATTTCCGGAGGTTGTCCTTGTGGACTCCACACACGGCAAGAATGCAAATCGGTACAAGCTGTTCAGCTTCGTTGTACAGTATGTATTCCGAAAGGTATCTAAGAATACATCATTCTAGTGTGTATTTCAAAAAAACAATAATCTACTTGTTTGTATTAGGGTCAATATGCCCACCATGTACTTGTATACAGCGAACAAAAGGATGACTTGCGGCACGTCGTGAAGAGTTTTAAAGAGAACAATCCAGTCTGGTCAAATATTCGTCTCTTCATGACCGACAAGACCATGCACGATAAAAATTTTCTGCGAGAGGAATTCCCGGAAGCACGGCAGCTCCTTTGTCAATGGCACGCCATTACGTGGAAACAAGAAACCCGTTTGACGCCAGATCAGAGGAAGGACGTGAAGAGTATCATGCGGCTGCTGGTGTACGCCAAGAACCCCAAGAGTGTGACGACTACAAGGGGGTTCCGTTGGAAAGACTCGGCAATGATCCGGCACACGAACTGTACAAAAGTTTCTTGACATACTGGGACTGCTCCAAGGATGAGTGGGTTACTTACCTGCATGGAGGCGTGCCTCACCTTACCAACAACACGAACAACAGCATCTAGTATAAGTGGGGAAAGCTGAAATACATCATCAATGGATCCTTCATTATGGGACATCTTCTATCGACGCTAATCACCCTGCAGGAGTACGCAGAGGAACAGTACCTTGCGGAATACCATCGTGTTGGAAGTCAACCGTCTAGAGAGTATGAAGACCCCGAGCTGACACGTCTAGCCTTTCAACTTAGTCCGTTTGCGTTTGAATTAGTCTCCAGAGAACATTCCTCGGTCACAGGCCCAAATGCTGACTACGTGGTGGATATTCAAGCAGACACAGCACATGTCGAAAGCCCCATTAGCGGTCGTGTGCATCTGGTCAACGTTCGTGGACGTAGATTTGGTAAAGATTTGGTCAAGATATGGTTTTGTAAATCTGATATCTGACTATTGTTTGCTGTATGCTTGTAGATGTGTACGTGCGATTGCGATTTCATGACGACGTGTCTGTTGTCATGCTGCCACGTCATGTACATGCGGAGCACCAGCAATTACAAAACGGTTGTTCCACCTTTGCGCTTTTTCGCAACAAGGTGGATTGTTCAAAGCCCCGAAAACAATATCGATACAGGTGAGGTGATTCTGGGTGGATTAAAGCAAGGTTTTTGTGATGCAAGGACCAATGAGAAAGCTTTATCCGGCGCTAACATATACATCGAAGCCTAGGCGCTAGCAGAAAAGATCGTGGACAGAATGGCTTTGCAAACAACACCGACGTTAAGGGTTGCACTGAGATGGCTGGAGGACTTTTACAACGCCCTGAGCTTGGGTGAAGTGGTCAACTTCGTTGACAGGAAGGCACTAAGTTTTCTCGGGCTCTCACAAGTGTCTTCCGTAGGAGGGGCGAGCCTTTCTCAGCTGTATTTTATCGGTGATATCCCCTCCAGATGCAATGATAGAGACGCAGACTTTGGAAATACTGGTGCGGATGAACACGGCGACAATATTACTAGTGCAATCCGTGGCGGCTCGAAGATCAGTGAATCTGAACCAGAAATTAAAGTTGAAGATGCACCCAAACTGGAAGTGGAGTCTTCAAGCCACCCAGGTGTAGAATATGATGGCCAGGAAAGCGACACCAAACATGCACTGAATCCAATGAACCCACAGCAAATCTGCTGAGCGATGTAAGTACGACAGCCGCACGAGTCGAAGCGGTGAAGTGGACATTCGCAGACCGCCCTGTTATCCATGGAATGACGAAAGCCCAACGAAAGTGCGCTTAAGCCAAACGAAATGCTCAAAGAACTCGAGAACTTGCTACGTTGTACCGCCAGGGTGTGTTCACACACCAAGACTGCATTTGAAGGGATCCTATTAGTAGATTGCGCCACAACTCTACCAATCAGCGATGCGAATCACTGTCAGCCAACCGCTGACAGTCCCTTAGATATTTGATAAATTGTTTAGGAAGGAAACCCTTTAACGAAACAATACAGTTCTCATTGTACGCTATCTAGCTACTACCTCGTCTTACCGAACACACTGATCGTGTGTACGTTATACAACTTAGGAACACCTACACGTGCGCACACGAGTATGCTAACTAGTGAGCCCTAGGCCCACTACACCTGGTAGCACTTCGTAGTCCGTCCAAGGACCGATTTCACTCTTCGTATGACTTACGAACAGGGGCAAGAGAATCTTCCGATGAACGGGTCCTCCGTCGGGAGCCCGAGTACATCTATTACGCATGTGGCGCGTACAGACTGCCCCATCTGGCGGATCCAGAGTGGGAGGCGCTCCAACGACTGTCAACAGTCATTGGAGAGGCGGTCGTAGCAACAACGCTGCGCACGCTATCACCGACAGAGCAGCATGGTGTTGCTCTGGGGTTCATCATGAGGGAGCAACACGAGGTTGCTGCCGCGAAGCCAGATTCGGGGGGGGGCTCCGCTGAAGGAATACCTGAAGTTACGTGTCAGTAACTACATGAGCGAGACCCTTCTCCGTTGGGTGGTCGAGCTTAACACTGCCGTAATGGATCAACGTCTCGTCGACCCATTGGGGAAAGTCGCCTTCGCCATGTCTAGTCGTGGCGGATGCGCGAGGAGTTGGGCCTACGGGAGCCGACTCAGGGATCCTACGTGCTTCAGCACGTTCGAGTCCTTCAAGGAGGAGCTCAAACTCGCTTTGAATCCCCACGGAACGCGTTCCGGTTGAGAGCGGAGTTTCTCGACCTGCCGCAGGGTAAGAATGATGTACATGCTTACGCCCCACGGGCTCGGTTCTTAGTCTCGAACGTCGTGACCGACCCAACGGACGAGGCGACCAAGGTCGTCACGTTTATGAAGGGGTAGAGAGATGGGCCTGTGAAGACCTATCTCTTCCAAGAGTACCCTCAAATCTGCCATTACTCTCGCCATGCAAGAGAATTTTAGCCTGAGACAGGCTAAACTACACACAAACGTGCCGCACCCGCCTCAGCCGGCTGCTAAGACGGAAGGTCCTGAACCAATGGATCTTTCGTATGCATCTGCTGTCAGACAGCAGAAGAACAAGAGAAGCAACGTGCGATGCTTCCGGTGCGGAAACATGGGTCACTACGCACGTGAGTGTATGGCACCGGTACACTCAAGTCAAGTCGACGGGACGGTACCGGGTATCGTCACGGTCGAACAAAAAACGCAAGGGATCAGTAGTCGAGGGGCGCCCTACTGGTAATGCGGTCACGCGTGTCTACAACGGACACGCGGTATTGCGGACTACAACCCCAGTGAGAAGGAAACTCACTACGACGTTCAAGATGACAATGTGTTCCGCATTGTCGTGCCAAATGATCCTGACCTGCCCAGCAGGATCATGTATGAATATCAAGATGTCCCCACGACAGGACATCTGGGACATGAGAATACGTTTTCTCTTCTCACCAGAGACTTCTAACGGAACCACCAGAATAAGTGGGTGCGCAAGTACGTACGTACTTGCGATGTTTGCCAGTGAGTGAAGCCTGTACCAGACTCGCAGGCTCATCTGTAACCACTGCCGACTCCGTCGGAGTGTTGGGAGTCCATTTCGATGGACTTCGTGTATGGTTATCCGCACGATTCCAGCGGAAGACTGGTATTGTGGTCTTTGTTGATAGATGATGCATCTCGCTGCTGTTGCAGCGGAGGTGATCTACGTATAGACAGCACGTCTGTTCGTTGACATGGTGTTCAAGCACCATCGCATGCCCAGCGACTTTGTGTCGAACTGCGATCCGCGCTTCATGGCGCACTTCTGGCAAGAAATGTTCACACTTCTTGGAACGCAGTTATCAATGTCGACTGCGGATCATCCGCAGACGGACGGGCAAACCATACGCATGATCAACGTACTCATGGACTTGCTGAAGCGCTAGGCCCAGTCGTTCAACAACTGGAGCGACTACTTGCCGTTCGCCGAGTTTGCCATCAACAACGCGGTGCATGTCTTGACTGGGTAGACACCGTTCTTCGTGAACGCGATGCGGCATCCACACCTTCCAAGCACGCTCGAGGCGGTGACTTCCTCCTAAAGTGGGGGAGAATCAACGGTTGCGCTCGAACAGCCGTATAATACAGCTGATTCGGACCTATCCGCTGTGATGTAACGTGCGAGAGCGAGAGCCCGCACACGACAAGGGGAAGTATCAGTACCGGGCACTGACACCGTGTAGAACCACGAGCAGGCGATACCTGCTTCGTCCAAGGACAATGTTGCTGTGCGGGGCACAGACACCGCGAAAACTCACGCACAGGCCGGGCCTGTTGCACGCACAAGTGATATATCAATGCCGGGTATCGATACTGAGAAGCTTCACGCGTAGGCTGGACCTGATGCCATCACACACCAAGTTTCAGTGCCGGGTTCTGACATCTCAAAAAGCCACGCACAGTCTGGAACTGATGCGAACACAAGTGGCGGGTCTGTGCAGGGCACAGACGCGGACAATGTCAATGTGCTGGACCGGGGGTTCAGATCTCAAGCAATGGACTTTGTCGAGGAACGACAAGTCGTCGTTCGATTTATACAAGATGCAATTGCAGCTTCTGTGGATAGGCAGAAGCTGAACGCAAACAATGTGGGCAGGGGAAACACAATTGAATTCAAAGTTGGTTCATTGGTTTTGTTATCTACTCAAAACTTGCCTACACATGCAGTATCCAGATTCGAAACAAACCAGTTTGCTCCGCACTTCATCGGACCGTTCACAGTGGCAGAACGGCACGGCAGTGCATTCATGTTGGAACTACCTTCCGACATGAGCCTCCACCCAACGTTCTACGTTAGATGCTTGAAGTCCTACATGCAGCCCAAGTCATCTAGAGGTGATGACACGACCGCGACTTCAACTTCTCGTCAAGCTTCTTTACCTTCTCCCGGAGAAGGCGAACTTGTTCCGACACCTCAACACGGATGTTTGAGGTGGTCTGAGCGGCTTCGACCACGTATGCCTTCTGCAATTTCAGCTGCTGCTTCAGCTCAGCAATCTGGACAGCATGAACGCTCTCAAGAGCCTCCACGCCAGCGTGGAGCGACTGAAGACTGCGATCAACCTGGGGTTGGTCATATGATGAGCGTCCGGCACCACGGACAGCAGCACAACTCTGTTCGCGGTACGATCCACCGCGAGGTGGATCGGATTGTAGACCATACCAGTCCGAAGACGAACCGGGGTCCGGTTCGTTTTCGTATTCGTTAGAGACGATCGGGTCTCCTTCGAGTTACGTGGTTTCCCCCAAACGTCCTGATGACGGACGTTCCGGAAATGGTGAGG
This sequence comes from Phytophthora megakarya, assembly GCA_002215365.1. Classification (NCBI taxonomy): domain Eukaryota; phylum Oomycota; class Peronosporomycetes; order Peronosporales; family Peronosporaceae; genus Phytophthora; species Phytophthora megakarya. Next base: position 4,567 of record NBNE01001513.1, on the reverse strand, counting down.
GAGTATGAAGCCCACCACGGACTGGAGACGTAACAGTGCGAGGCGCAGTGTTTCGCAGAGTGTTGTGCTCAGGCACAACACTAGGGAGATGACGCGTGCATGCGAGCTTAGCACGTAGCTCTTAAACGTTTGCAGGTACACGGTTAGTCGTGTACCCGGTGAGGTCTCTCTCGCAGATGCAGGGAGCACCAAGAGGACAGTGCAGACAATGGATGTCTACTGGCACTACACAAGGAATACTCTCGTTTACCGAATCTTCGTGAACGCGTTGGATGACAGAGATAACTGAATACCTCATGAAGCGCTCACGAGCTGAAGCGATTCGTTCGCGATAAGCAGTCGAGTCTTTGTTGAAGTTTTCAACAAATTCATTCCAGCTTTGACAGAGTGCCTGCCACTCAGGCAATCTGCTTCACCCCAAAGTCTTCTCCGAGCTCCAGTACCATAGCTCGTGAAAAAGCGAGATATAGTAGTCTCGCCTTTGCTTCGTCATCGGCTCAACGTGCTTGGAGGCAGCTTCAGCGTCGTCGACGATTCGAATGTCTACGTACAACGGTATCACGTTCGGATGAACCTTGCGCCCGTACCGTGCTGTGGTAACATTCGCAGACGGCATCCAAGGTTCGCGCAGTACGCGGGGCATCACGTTTCTCCGACGGAACAACAGGTGGATCCGAGGTAATGGCAAGTGCTTCCTGTGTGGAAGGCACTACATCACTAACACTTCGCGGACGCTTCGAAGGAGAAGCGTCCGGATCTTCTTCACGGGGGCGGCGAGTCCCAGCGCAGGCTTGGAGACACATGACTGGGAAGACGAGGTATTCTTGGCCTCGTAGTCCAGGGGGATACCACCGTCGGTCGAGAGGACCGACGAACCATCGAAGTCAGTCTTAGGACTGGATGTCTTCGCGACCCCAGCCCGCTTCTTCGCCTCGAGCTCGAGTATCTTCTTTTGGAGCTCGAAATACTTGTCGACAGAGAAGTTCTTATCTGTCGTGCCCTTTAGGCGTGTCGGCGTTGCCGCCGACACAGCCACGTAAGCATGCATCGACGCGAAGGTCGGTGCGGAGGCGGGCGTCGACACTGAGATCGACACGGACACTGGCGAAAATGCTTATGTTCGCAGAGGCGCGCTCATTGCGATATGAGCGCGGAGTTCTCTGGGATGCTTGACGAACTCGTCAAGACTTGGATTGACGTGTTGTGACCGGCACGTCAAATCTTATCGAGGGGTGTAACGGGGTTACACGGAACTCTAATCGTAACACTAATCAGTTAGAGTTAGAGGTTTCCCGCCTTGGTGTGTGAAGACACCAAGACTGCATTTGAAGGGATCCTACTGGTAGAGTGCGCCACACCTCCACTAATCAGCGATGCGAATCACTGTCAGCCAACTACTGACAATACCTTAGATATTTGATAAACAGTTTAGGAAGGAAACCCTTTAACGAAACAATACAGTTCTCATTTTACGCTATCTGGCTCCTTATCCCATCGAGCTTCTGGTGATGTTTGTTTTGAACATGTAATAACTAAGTGTAACCCCGGCTGTTTCTCTGTAGATGTTGGTTGCCCAACTCATTTCACAGCAATTAACACGTCTTCGAGTATCCAAGGTAGATTTTCTTGAATGTTTCCATCCCGGTAGTGACAATAGCTCCTAAGGCGATGCGCAGCTCGCACAAAGTTTCAGCTGCAGTTTCTTCTCCGTCATTGTGTCGACCCGAAAACTTGTGGTTCAGTCTGGGCTGGAACATCTCCGAGCGCACAAAAGCGTCCGTGAACAACCCAACCATAGCTTTCATTGCCATGTGCCGTCCAACACAAACTCTAGACCCCGCACCAAATGTCAAATCAACACCGATAGCAAAAGCATCACCTGCCATTTCGTCAAGTGGAATCACCACTTGTGTATTCGGAGGGATGTTCAATTCAGCATCGCCAGCAGGGAAATACCGCTCAATGATTGGGAACGGATGAGCACTGCATACACATTGTCGGATAATCTCCGGTGTGATTGGCTCAGTTGCAGGTGCAACATTCACCCACTCCTTGACCATCACAGCAACATCCGTCAAATTAATCGCTGGTGAGATTATGAATGGCTGTAGAATAAGCGAGTAGTACTCTGGTTCCGCCCACTTTTCCCCGAACAGTGCGTACAATCGAGGTGTGCATCGAATCTCCTCCACACACCACTCGACAGTACGTTGCTTCACTCCATCGTCCGCAAACCCTTTGAGTGCAATCTGTTTTCGCCATTCCCACGTCGAGTGACAAACTTCTGCAAACTTTTGCGAGTCGAATGTGCGTTCAAACAACCACTCATAGAAACATGCAACCGACAATTCATTCACCTTGAGTGCATCGATCACCGTCTCGAATCCGAGCAATTCTTGTCCTCGTGTCTCGAAAAGATTCGTGAGCTCCGAAATCGGCTGCAACACTTGAGTGAGTTTCGTAAACTGCGTTTTCATGCGACGCCATTGTTCTCCGTTAACCGATTCGAGAGAAATGACGGGCCTCCAGGCAGGTACTGACAACTTGGACTCGATCAAGTTTCCTTTGTCCCCACTTGCCTTGAGAATTTGGAACGCGAGGGCTGGATCCATCACCCATTGGAGGTTAACACCTTGACAAAAAGCGAGCAGGTGCAACAAAACTGCACGAGAAGCTTGCGACCGAACGCCAATTGCCATGGAGATAATACAGTACACAACGACGACTGCCGTAGCCATCACTGCGAGTTCCTGTAGAGGTGTCATCATGTCACGGATTTCGACGAAAATCGGAGCTTGGTGCTTGATCTGAGTAGGCAAATTCAAAAATGAATCGGTAGAGTTGAGAGTCCTTCAGCTATCGACTGCGAGTTCAAGCTGAGAAGCGGAAAAATCAGAAGGAAACCCTTCCTCGCGGTACTGTCGCAATAAGATACGTCCAAGCGAATTTAGCTGGACGTATTAGCTGAACGATGAATCATCATCGTCGATGATCACCACCACTAACTCACCTTTTATGTTCACGCATTTTTCTAAAGTGTGGGATATACTTCATGTACACCACAATAAAATACACAACGACAGCATCAGCGCTGGCTGTAGTACATGTAGTCGCCATAGCCGCAAGACTGGCTGTAGTAACTGCCGTAGTTGTACGCATAGTCGTATGGGCGACCGTAGCCGTAATAGTCTCGTTGTTGTAGTTGTAGTAGTCGTTGCCATAGTAGTCCTTACCATAGTTGTAGTAGTCCTTGCCATAGCTCTTGTAGCCGTGGCTGACGTAGACCTTGTAATCATAGTCATCATATTATTTGTGCTCGTAGTCATCGCGATCATTGTAGCTGTACTCCGAGGACTCGGTAGATTTGTCTTGTGGTCCTTTTCGTCCTTGTCTTCAAGCCGATGGTAGTGTGAGCGGTCCTTGTCATGATGACGGTGCTTATTGTGATGGTATTACCATTACGCGAGGCGAGTTGGCGACGAGCTGGAGCTCCATTCTACTCAGTCGTTTGCGCAACGGAGACGGCGACGAAGAAACCGAGCACGACGAGAAGTTCGCAGTGCATCTTGATGGATAGAAATAAAATGAGAGGAGAAGTGGTCGATATAATCGAGATGTCGCTGCTACAACTAGGTGTCACTCGTCATTAGTCTTGTGCCCTAGCTGGTGTCAAGGTGCTGGATCAGTTTTCTGAAAGATGTTCATCTCTCTCATTTCTCCAGTCATGGTCCGTCTTCTTTTCACGCGTACGCCTTTAGCTTGCCAGCTTTCTCACTTTGCAATTTGTTAGCAACCAAGCATCTGGTTGTCTTCTTCTAAAACTCCACGTACTCCCAAAAACAACTCCAACAATCCATCATGAAGATCTGTAAGACACTCGTGTTCGGCGCTGTTGTTGGTACCGCCGTGGCTATGGGCCAAGCTATCACGAGCGACCCAGTGCCAACACCAGCACAGACCGAGACGACAACAGTCGTTGTGGTGGTGCTTGAGACTGTGTTGGCGTTTGTTGCAGTCATCATGACCCTAAGAAGCATGGTTATGATTACAACAAAAACTACAACAACAACTATTACTGACCATTCAGTGAAAGATGTGATGTAGAAGGAAACACTACTGTTCTTCCAGAGCACAGTGCAGTAGCCATCAATACTTGGGTCCGGCAGCGGCTGTTGTCATACCAGCTCCAGTCTTCTGCATGAAGAGGCACGTAACAGCGTACTTGAAGGGCTTATTGAGATTCTAGTTTCGTGGATACCAAAGATTCTGTAAATTGCTCGGTTCGGTGTCTCGGACAGACCTCGGAAAAAAGGATTGCGGAATTGAAATAACTTTATTTTTCTATTATAATATGTATTATTGGGTTATCATAAAACTTTACAAATAATATATTACACCAATAGTTTCAATACAATACGATACTAGAACCGCGGTCCAATTTGACGGTTCAGATAACACAAAGCCGCGGTTAGACGCCCACATGAGACTTTGACTATGCTGAGTGGCTCAGAGCGGCTGCGGCGAGTTTAACGAGCTTAGAATTAGGTGATAAGCAGCATCTCACTCT
>NBNE01001512.1:1423-12240 GCA_002215365.1 Phytophthora megakarya | reverse complement strand
AATATTCTTAATACGAGATCACCTTGTATAACCAGTATGAGCCTTGACCCGAGATGCCCGTAATGCACTAAGTGTGGGTCAAACAAAGTAATCAATCACTTATGCCCAATGATGCAAATTCGATTCTCTGTTATTCCTAAGTGCTTGATCCTGATTTGTCTCATCCTCTACTATCTGGATCCACATATTTCCTTCCCACCATCTGCTTGGCTGTATACCGCCGAATGCTTACCTTGTTTACTTGATCCTGATCCGCCTTGGGTAATCATGTCTGGATCAGGCATAATTATATCCAGATCAGGCACCTATAAATAGGTCCTCCCAGATTGATCCAGTCACCTCAGAATCAGTTGATCTGAGTCCATCAGACATTCTCAGATCTGGATCCACCGTAGTCCCTTCCGATCCCGGCATACCCGTCACTTCACATGATCCGATCACTTCCTGTCCGTAATTTCTCGGAATCCACTTCACCATAATCGTCTCCTGTCTGTAGTCGTTGCTGCCGAACAGGATCACTGCAGAAACTTCTTCTTATTCTCCACTCGCCGCAGATCTCCACTTTCGTCGTTATGTCCAACGCCCCAAGCCCCAGTGGATCCTCGAGTGGTGGATCGCCAGGATCCGCCTTCGATCCTCACGCCACGCGCGACGAGCTCCACCGCTACGCCACGCGCCTCCTCCGTCGTGAGGGCGAGCTCACGGCAGCTCTGGCATTCCAACCCCTGCCCCGCGGCTCGGAGCCGCCATCAGTAGAGCACCAGGATCGGCTGGATGATCTTCGCGACTACATTCACGAGCAGGATCGAGCGATCTCCTTCATGCAGCAGTCGATCAACCGTCTTCGAGCGGATCGAGATGCACAGCAAGCTGTGTTGACTCCAGCGCCCAAGTGGTCCATGATCCGCACGCATCCACCGCCCACGTTCACACCCTCGAGCGACAAGTTGCGGATCTGGAGTCTCAAGTTACTCGATTTCTGCAGGAACGTGAACACGCTAGCGCAGAGATCCTGGATCTGCAGGAGCAGCGCAACACGGCGGATCGCGCCCGTGATCAAGCCACCAACCAGCTACAAGTCACTGAAGGAGTGCTGCGCCACACATGTCAGGCCTTGGATCGGGCCGAAGCAGATCTGCTGATCGCACACCAAGTCGCGGCCATAGCCTCGCCAGGCCCGTCGTCGTCGGACCTTCAAGCCAAGCTGGATCGGCAGATAGCGGAACGTGTAGCGCTCCATGATCGATTCGATCAAGTTTCGGCTGAGCGCGATGCGTTGAATGTGAAAGTCCAGACTATGGAACGTGAGGCGGATGCACTTCGGGGTCAGATCCAAGAGCGAACTATGGAGTTCAAACGGGCGAAATCACGCTGTGAGGTCATGCGCGTCAATCTTGCTGGCGCGGTCAAGCGCGAGAAGGGATATTGCGACGCGGGCGAGGATCTGAGTACGTCTCCTTTTCCTTGATCTAGATCACACCATCTCGCTCATATAGCATCCTTTTCTTTCTTGCAGAGCATGATGTCACTGTGGCTCAGCCCGCATATGCCGACGCGGAGCGGTCGATCACGGAACAAAAGGCCCAGAACTTGACGTTGAATCGTCGACTGGTCCTCCTTGATCGAGAGCGCACGGATCTGCGGCGCGAACTACGGAAGGCGCTTGAGATGTTGTCCACAGTGGCTGCCGGGATGGGATCAGGCCCTCCCACTACCAAACGCTGTCTCGATAGTCCTCCAAGAGATCAAGAGCAGCCGGATCAAGGGAAGCAGGGCCAAGAGAGCCCGGATCAAGACAGACAGAGCCTGGAAAATTGAGATCAGGGTATGTCGGATCAAGACAAACCAAGCCAAGAGAGCTCGGATCAAGACATATCGGATCAAGGCAACTCAGAACTCGACAAGTCTGATCAAGATCGGCCCGACCAAGATCCCGACTACACACCCACACCCAACGGGTCTGTTGGATCTTCCTCCACTGACAAGCGTCAAGATCTTCCTCCCAGTAAGAGATCTCGTGATCCCTCTCCTTCTTGCGACGCAGATCGTCCTTCAAAGAGAAAAGTCCCGATGGCTGAGGATCACAAGAAGGATCTAGATCGCGAGGAAGATCAAGACGACTACGACATGGGCGGAGGCTTGGACGTCGAAGAACCATCGGATCTAGATCACGCTTTACTCGACGAGCTGTTGGCGAAGGATCGCGGGGCTGCGAGTCCAGTTCCGACCCCGAGCCGCGCTACTTATCTTACGAGAAGGGTGGACCCAAGAAGCCTGACATCCCAGTAAGTTCGGATCCAGTCTCTAAGCCCAAGTCCAAGTCTAAACCTCGGTCGACTGGTGATCCTAAGCCCTCCAAGGACGTAGATCTGGAAGAAGAAGATCAAGAATCGGAAGCCGACACTTCGGCCGACGGCGATGACGACGAGACTCTAAACGACATGTTGCAGACTCAGACGCTCATGGCTCTTTCTCGATCGAGATCCGAGCAGAGGCGCCGTGATCATGCTGCTCCTCATCGCACCGGGGCTGGAGGAGCGGGAGATCCTGGATCTGGTGGTGATTCTGATGGAGAAGGCTCGAGTAGCAGTAGTGGTGGCGGAGGTGGCGGATCTCCTGTGGATCCGGCTGCGATGCCTCTTGTTTCGACGATGCTTCCACGACGTCACTTTGCTCCTGATCACGTGTGCATTCCTGGCCGCCAACAGACTCGTCAGTACAACATAGCTGACGTGGATCCATGGGTGATCCAACGGATCGACACCCTGACGATCATGACCATGACCCTGGAAGCTTTGTCGCGGGCGTTGCCGTTCCGTCCTGAGTGGATTTTCCCCAGTCACGTGCCTCGAGCGACTACTCCAAAACCAGATCAATACTGCAGCCACTTGATCACAGGTCAGAACGGTCGCGATCTCATGGCCGTTCTTCCCTGGAATGTGCTTACTGGCGCCAACATTCCTGAGCCTATGTCGTTCGAGATCACAGTCGACGGTCGCTTGGGATTTCTGATCGGGAGGTATTCGGTCGTCGAGTTCCAGGATCTGATCGTCTACTGGGAATCGACACACCGTTTTACAGTCTCGCCAGCGTCGATCCGCAGCACCCATACTTGGCGCTCTTCGTTACGGAGAGGAAGAACCGTCGATCTCATGCTGGCACTAGGTGGAAACAGATACTGCAACTAATCTTGACCGCCATGCGCGAGGGCTGGTGTGATCTGGATCTGCTGTTGGATCTTTATTTTCTTCACTTTCCCAAGCGTACGGACGAGGTGGCTTGGTACCCCGGGATCCAGGCTCACAGTGCTAACCTCGCAGATCCGCAACTGAATCGTCGTGAGCCTGCTGATCTGATCGAGGCTCTCGCTGAGTGTGACGTCGCAGATCCATGGCGTACCCACTACCGACTGCACCATGCGGGCCATCCCGCTCGCCGGATCGCACGTCTCGCCGGTAAAATTTTCAACATGGCAGCTCTGAACCCCAACGCACCGCCTCTTCCTTCTCAGCCATGATCCCGACACTTCTCTTTACGTTATTTCCAGATTATCTTCGTTAATCGTAATACATGTCATTTTCTTTTCAGATCTGCGTTCGTCAGTGTCTTTTGTTACCACTAAGTCTTTAGCCACGTTAATTTGCATAGGCTTCCACCGTAGCACCTCCACACTTGTCGTTCGCCGTTTGATCCATAATCTCTCAGATAATACGGCTCTAGATCCACAATCGAAATTCGTTGTCGCTAACTCCATATCCATCTCAGAATTCATCTCTTTCCACTCCGATCCTACATCATCATGTCATCATATACAAGCTCACATAAACCATGTCCTCCGATCTGCAACCTCCTTGCAGATCTATCGACTTTCAACCACACTAGTGACCAACTCACCGGTGTGGATCCAGATGTCACAGTTCCTCGTGAGACTGCATCACACCGAAACGGTTGCGATTAGTGCGATCTCGCAAGAACTCGTAGAGAAGGGCACCGCAGTTGAGATCTGCCGCATCTACCCAGGTTGGATCTTCATATCCACGTCAGTGTACTAGAAATTCCCGGTGGATCCGGCCATATCTAGTTTTCTTGCCAGTCCTCATTCGGAAATTTGCTTCGCTTCGTATTCATCTGGATCCCGATCTTGGATCCAGCTATCTTCAGGTAGGAGAGCTTCATCGAAGTCCACTTGATCTGCTTCTGACTCATCTAGACGAGCTACTGGTCGATCTAGGAATATCTTGACCAGTTTGATCTTCGAAACGTGCACTACCGGGAAAATGCTGTATGTTGATCCTGCGACCTTCAACCTCACCGCGTATTCCCCAATCTGTTCAGCGACGCGGAACGGGTCATGCCACAAATGCACCAATTTCTTTGCATATCCCTCACGCACTCGATCTAGATATAACCAGACCCTTGATCCAGACTCTACAGGATGAGGACGTACTAGATCATTATGCGTGTCGGCCCGATCCGCGATCGCCTCGCGTAGACGTAGGTTCACTTGTTCTCGAGCTTGTTGATAGTACCTTTGCATCCGATATCGCCATCTTCTTGGGTCTCGATCATGCCTGCGAGTGCTCCCCACCGGGACCACCGCTTCCAAGGTGGTTCTAGGATCCCAGCAATGTATCATGTAGAAAGGCGTTTCACCTCGGATCCGATCTCTTGCGGTGTTGATCGCGAAGGTGAGTCGCCCAGCATACTCATCCCAATCTCGCTGATCTAGATCTTCCACATACATCTTAAGAGCCCTGGTAGTTGTCTGGACCATACGTTCTGCAGATCCATTAGCTTGGGGTCAATACGCCATGGTAGCCCGTTGGCGTTGTCCCAGGATCTTGTTGAAAGACTTCAATAAGTCAGACATAAAGCCTGGCTCTCAATCATTCCGGATCACCTAGCCCGCGCCATATCGGCGAAGACACATTCTTCGTAAGTCTCGGCGATTGTCTGAGCTGATCTAGAGGCGCTGATTTTGGCGATCACATATCCCGAGAATAGATCCACCAAGATCAGCAATTCGTTGTTGCCATTGAAGGAACTAGGCAATGAAGATATGTGATCCATGGCAATGATCTGGAATGGGTATGTCGCCTGAAGGTTACCAGGTGACTCGCCCTGGATCCGGGGTCGTCCTTTGCCTATTTCACAATCGACACATTCCCCCACGTATCGCTGTACACTCTTGTACAGTCCTCTCCAGTGGAAGTGATCACGGATCGGATCGTAGGTGCGACAAATCCCTTGATGACTACCCTGTAGACTCGTGTGATAGTGATGCAAAATGTCCTGTTGAAGCGTCTCAGGTAGCACCAGCCACATCAACTTATCTCGATCTGCAGCGATTTCCTTAGTCGTCGGGCAATAGAAGAGTAGATCTAACTGATCCACTTCGTAATTCATAGCAATAGATCCAAACATCTTAGCCTCTTCTTGCGTCAGATCCCGGATCTCCCCGACCAGATACTTCTTCAAGCACGTGATCCACGACTCATCGTCCTGCGCTTGTCGGATTCGCTCGATCCGTAGCTCTCTCACGACTTTTTCTCGTAGGGAGTCTGGATCAGATCCAATACGCACTCCCGATCTAGCCTTGGATCGGGTCGTCACAGCTGATATCTGTGCGATCTCCTCTTCGACTTTCACTAGCAGGATCTCATCCAACCGATTTAAGGTTATGAGATCCTGGATCTCTATGTCAGACTCTATCTCGATCCCACATTGCCGTTGCAGGGCAGCACTTGCTAAGCTGTCAGCACTCCCGTTCCAGTCTCGTTTGACGTGTAACAGCTCATGATCTGGCCAAGTACGTAGTCGATCCAAAGCTCGCTGGCGTAACAGTGTCAGACCCGGTGCCTTACAATCGATCTCTCAGGTTTGAGTCTCCGCAGATCACCAGACGTCGTGAATCCAGATCTTCTAACAGATCCAGACATAGCAACAACCCATGATATTCCGCCTCATTCACCGTCAAGCCTTCGGCATACCCTGATCTAGCTTTCAACACCGTCCATTCGGGCAGCTTCCACAAGATCGCGTTGTAGGCGCCTCCACCTCTCTTGACACGGGCCGATCCATCAAAACTGACGACGTATAGCTCCTCATCTCGTCTAATAGTTGGGATCGGAGCTTGGATCTTGCGTCTTGGCTCCTTTTTGGGGGCAATTGATATCAATGCCTTATCCACTTCTGATCTAGGGGAAATACTGGCCGCCAGCGCTCCTAAGATCTCGTCCTCTCCTTTGACACACTTGGTGATCTCAAGTGTCCAGGGTGACAACAGAGCGGCCCACTGTCCTAGATGTCCTTTTAGGGCTGTGGATCTGAAGAGCCACGCCAATGTTGAGATCCAGGATCATCTGAAGGGCTAATACCTCCTTCTTCGCGATGCCATAGTTAAGGTCACTCGACGTCAGAGTACGGCTTGCATACATCACGGGGTAATAGATCTGGTCGTATTCCTGCATCAATGATCCCGAAATGGCCCAATCGCTAGCATACAACACAACTGTAGCTCTCCGATCTGGGTCAAAGTGTCGTAAGACCGGAGTTGTAGCAATCCTGGTTTTAAGCACCCCAAAGGACCGATGGGCATGGATTCAGCACGGATCCACCTCAGTAGGATCTGGCGTCTCCAGATCTAAGGTCTTTCGGTGGTCGACACCCTGATTTTCCTGCGATCCTTGATCCACCTTCTCCTCTTCCAGTACTTGTTGGATCCGCACTTGGGTAGCTTCCTTCATCATCGCAACAAAGTCGATTTCTCGCAATTCATACAGAACCGACACATAGATCGCGTTGTCTTCGATAAATCGGCTATAATAGTTCAGACTTCCCAAAAATGACTGCATAGCTCTGAGTGACCCTGGAAATGCTAGATCAGTCAACGCAGACAGATCTTTCGGATTCGCCTCCAGTCCATTGTGAGAGACCCTATGCCCGAGATATTCCACCTTAGGCATTCCCCAGAAACTCTTAACCACACTGATCGACAAATTCCACTCATCGCACGCTTTGAGTAAACCTTCGCCTCGATCACATAGTTGATTCCAGTAGTTGGCGGGGATCAGAATGTCATCGATATATGCTCTGCGACCAAGCACCGATGGCTTGCCTGGATCTACCGGTTCCCCATCTTCAAACACATCCAGATTACTTCCGCGATCTTCGGACTTCGGGATCCGGGTGGATCCATATAGCGCGTTGTCGATCATACGTTGTTAGATCTGGGGCGCATTCTTCAAACCAAAAGGCATTCGATTCCATTCAAATAACCCAAATGGCTTGATAAAAGCCGAGATCAGACGAGAGCGATCCGTCATTTTCACTACTCAAAATCCAATCTCCATATCCAAAGGACAGAACAAAAATGTCGACTCTAGATCTTCCAGTAAGTCGTTGATCAAGGGCATTGGGTAGATCATCAGCTGCGTTAGGGTATTAACCAGCCGATAATCAATGCATAGCCTGATATCCACTCCATTCTTCTTGATGATCACCACGATCGGGGAGGCCCATGGTGATCTAGAGTAATTGATCATCTTGGCAGACAATAGACCCTTGATCAAGTCCGCCAACTTCTCCCTGAACTGGATCCGCAACTTACGACACTTGAGGGCGATAGGTCTCGCTCCCCCGACATCGATATCGCACACCACACCTCTAGCAGGCGGCGGAAGGACATTCCCCTTGCCGATCAAGAGATGTCGGAACTTCCAGATCCTTTGGCGGAGTCGATCAATTTCTTCTGGGGTCTGATCATCAGATCTACATAGTTGAATGTCCTTGATCCTCACATCTTCCGTCGTCACAGGCACTTCCGGCAGTACCGCCACTGACCATCGACGTCTTCGGCGTACAGATCACTTCCTTCATGGTAGTATACACATTCATCGTAATCTGGATCTGAGTCCCAGGTGAGGTCCAGATCCGATGCACCTGGTCGATCTTCAACAACAGGTGATGGATCCATGCTCGTTTGTTGCGACATAGATGTGGCGCACCTGTCGTTCAATGGATCACCGGTCACATACCCTGTCCCAGTTTGTATCCTCATCATTGATGGCAGATCCGATCCGCCGCATTTCGATGGCGATTTTCCTTGGTCTTGGCCTCTCGAATGTGGTTGATCCTGACTGACGCCCTCAATTTCATCTCGGTCATCCTCTTCTCGCGTTTCCCCTACGTCTGTAGTTTCTTCCAACGGCGGATTAGTCGCCCACATGTCTGACGTCACTTGATCGAGATCTGCTAGCGCCTCCTTGACCGTTACCGTCTGCGATATAGACGACAGATCCGACTCCTCACCTGCGACAGACGCTAGATTCAACGGGCGAATCTCCTACGGCGATTTGTCCGACGGCGATTTGTCCGACGGCGACTCGTCCGAGGGTGGGCAGTCAGGAAAATCTTGATCCTGACTCGCCTCGACCTTCCGACGCTGGATCAACGTCGTCTTCGGTCTTTGGAGTATCATGCGTGGAGCTTCGTACTCGGCCTGCTCCACCGCAGGACCAGCGGGATCTTAGCCTCCATTTCATCGGATCGGGTGTCTGTTGAGCCTTCCAACGCTAGATTCTGCCACTCCATGTAACGACGCGACCCGATCGAGATAAAACCCGGCAGTCGCGGCACATGGTGGCCGGCCAGCCAGATCCCGATCCGTTGGTCGTGGTGCATGGTCAATACCTCGTCCCCGAGGTTGGTGATCGAGACATACTTTGTCCTGGCTGGTCCGTCGGATATTGTGGGAACCCATGGATCCCCACGTGTGACCCATAGCTTATCGTGGATCGACGGCCTCAGGCGCAACGGCAGTTCCACCGACTCTCCTCCTTGGATCCGAAGATATTGGCTGACATTTACGACGTTCGTCTTGTCGCTATAGAGCTGCCGGTCCCCGCTAAGCTGGATCCGGACTTCATCCGGCAAGCTGATCGATCCGTGGGCCAGATCCAGGCGGATACCGGCTGGAACCAAGAAGTCTATACCAAGTATAGCTTGTTGGCCAGTCAGATTACCAACCCAAGTATCGAAGAAATATACCAATGATCCAGCGAGAGTCACCTTGATCCGGGTTCTGCATTCTGTCCGTTACACATTGTTGCCAATTCCCACGCAGTCCTGGATCTGACTGAGTCGATATAGCACCGAACATTACTAGCAAAGGTGGTGTCCACGATGGACACCGCGGCGCCGGTATCTACAAGAAAGATCGTTTTCTCATTGTGGATCTTGCCTGTGATCTTGGCCTGGCGAACCCATTTACCTGGAGAATGATGCTTGCAGTAACTGCGAGACTCTCCCGGTAGTAGACCCATGATTGCTGGCCGTTGGTACTCCGCGATCTCACTAGCTCTCTTGATCTTCGAAGTAACCTCGTGATATGTGGGTTTGAACCATAGATCTGGATCCCGCTGTCTCCAATAACCTCGTGACTCTTCTGGTTGGGGATCCACGTTCATGGTGACTTCGGATCTGGCATAGTCGTCGACTTGGCGAAGACTTAAAATTGCGAAAGTGCGTTTCCCATGCATATCACATGTATTACCATGTAGATGTGGTCTTTTACTAACCTGATCTACTGATGTCTTGTTCAGAAATGCATAGATGCAGTATCTAGAACGCTTGGCTCGTATCGGATTCCACCCCGACGAGCGTCCTAGTTTAACATCTTCTCAGCAGCTTCGGGTAGCATACCCATGTGCTTCGTGGGATTAAACCACTGACGGATCTGGTTATAGAACTCTTCCATCGGACATTTTCCCATGCCATGCAGTTCTCCACATCTAGATGCAGTATCTAGAACGCTCGGCTCGTATCGGATTCCACCCCGACGAGCGTCCTAGTTTAACATCTTCTCAGCAGCTTCGGGTAGCATACCCATGTGCTTCGTGGGGTTAAACTACTGGCGGATCTGGTTATAGAACTCTTTCATCGGACATTTTCCCATGTCATGCAGTTCTCCACATCCGCGACACACGAAGAGGCAGTGATCCGAGGGATGTCCTCTTTTGCCACACCTCGTGCACGTAACACGCCCCCAGCAACCAAGATCCGAGTGCTTTCTGGATCCGCAGTGTGACCACCGATCGCGGTTAAACCCATTACCATGGATCTTCCGGTTATGATCTTGATGGCCCTGATCGTGATCTGGAAGTCGTGGATCCAGGCTCACCGACTCTTTCTCTATTTTCGGGTAACTTCTTCGCTCGCTGCAAGGAAGATCTTGCGATGACTGTCAACGTCGGAGTCAGATCCGCCCGATCTATCAGATTCGCTGTCACATCCGGAGTCGTTAGCTTGGATCTGTATCGTGCGCACTTGTTTCGCTGGAGCGGACGGGGTGAAATTGGTAGACTTTTGCCGGTACTTGCTGGATCCAAACGCGGCCTTCTGTTGACGATTCTTAGCGCGATCCCGAGCGCGAAGGACTTCTACAAGATCGTCCGCGTCAGTCAAACGCAGCAAGGTTAACCTCTCTGCCAGATCTTGATCCTCGAGCGTCTCGATGTCATGATCAACATGTTCGCGTCGTTCCTTCGCGTTGCCATCCTTGATCTTCAATCTCGCACAGAGTCCCGCCACATTGAGCCGATACAAGTAATCTAACGGCGACTCATCGGATCTACGTCGCGTATGGTAGTATTACCTTGCTACCGATACTCCAAGTCCGCAGTACTGGATCTGGAAACTTCGCAATAGGTCACTCCATTTGTTGCGAGTCAATCTACTCAGCTGGCGATACCAGTTCTTCGCGGATCCAGCGAGAAGATCTGCGAAGGTCAAGCATTTTTCGTCATCCGATGCTTGAT
>NBNE01001510.1:0-12251 GCA_002215365.1 Phytophthora megakarya | reverse complement strand
TATGATAGCGTCAAACTCAGCATTCATGCTCCACCGAGCGCTGCGTATTGCGAATGAAAAATCACTCAATGTTGCATAATCTAGTATCAGCCACTATGCTGTTAGTGCACTTGCATCAATTAGAATTGTAACACTACAACATAAAAGTTTTAGCATGAAGAGCCCAAATTTGCCATGCCAGCTGAACTACCCTGCAAACTCACTGACACTTATCGTCAAGCAAGCAGAGTGTGTTAGCCACGTCACATACAAAAATCAATATGAAGTCACTCTGCATTTCCACCAATCAGAAAGAGGTAGCGCGTATTGTTGCACAAATTGCCAATATTTACAGTACTACATGTAGTAGTATTTCTCAATTTTAACATCTGGACTACTATCCCGCATGGTACAGTATTACAAAACTCTGGCATAAACACGAAAGAGCTCAGGCCCCGAAGTCAAGTACGTCGATGAGTTCTGAGCACGTGAACGGACTGCTGGCCGCTGCCACGGCCACGGCGGCCATGGCCTCGATCGCCCTGCTACAGAAGAAGCGCGCGTCGGCCTACGACCCCAAGAACCACAAGAGCGTCGGCCAGCGTCGGCCAAGCGCCAACGGGGCCACCAACGGCCACACGCACCTGGCCATGGTACAGAACGGCCGCCTCGTGGCCGATCCGGCCGAGGGCTACGAGCTGTTCCCCATCGACTTGTCCATGCACGTGCAGATCCGCCAGAACGTCGTGCGCAGGTTCCTGCAGACGCACCCACAGGCCAAGAACAGCGCGGCCGCTCTCGTCCTGCACGGCGGCGTGGAGGTGGACCGCTACGACACGGACATCCAGTACAACTTCCACCAGGAGAGCTTCTTCCAGTACCTCTTCGGCGTGCGCGAGCCTGGATGCGCGGGCCTCGTGGACCTGGCCACACACAAGGCTGTGCTGTTCGTGCCGAGACTGAGCGACGAGTGGGAACTCTGGTGCGGCGACCGCAAGCCGCTGGCCTACTTCAAGGCGCACTACAAGGTGGACGAGGTCTTCTACGTGGACGAGATGGCGGCCGTGCTGGCCGACAAGCTGCAGGTCAAGAAGCTTTACGTGCTGCACGGCAAGAACACGGACAGTGGCTTAGAGACGACTACGACGTCAACTTTTGAAGGCATTGACAAGTTCGAGGTGGACAAGGAGGCACTGCACCCCGTGTTGGTGGAGAGTCGCGTCATCAAGACGGAGAAGGAGCTGGAGCTGCTGCGCTTCGTCAACAAGTTGTCGTCGCGAGCGCACATCAATGTCATGAAGAACATTCGGCCGGGCAAGATGGAGTTCCACGCTGAGAGCGACTTTCTGCACTATGTGTACAGCAATGGCGGTGCTCGCTTCCACGCGTACACGTGTATTTGTGGCAGTGGCCACAATGCCTCGGCACTTCACTATGGCCACGCCGGAGCTCCAAATGACAAACTCCTTGAAGATGGTGATTTGTTCTTGAATGATATGGGCGGTGAACTGCACGGATACACGTCCGACATCACCTGTTCCTGGCCTGTGAACGGCGTCTTCTCGGCAGACCAGCGCATGGTGTACGAAGGTGTTCTCAAGTCTCATGATGCGGTGATGGCTGCGATTAAGCCTGGGGTCAGCTATGTCGACATGCATTTACTGTCGCACCGTGTACTGACGCAACACCTGCTTGAATATGGTCTCTTCCAAAACGGTACAGTCGACGAACTCATGGACCACGAGATTTCAGCGTACTTCTACCCTCATGGCCTTGGTCACTTGATGGGTCTGGATACCCATGACGTTGGTGGCATTCCTGTGGGTTACGTCCGCTCGACGAAGAAGATCCTGGCCAAGCTGCGCTGTGTGCGGAATCTGGAGAAGAACATGGTGCTGACGGTTGAGCCGGGATGCTACTTCATTGAGGCCCAGATTCAGGCGGTTCTGGCCAACCCCGTCACTGCCAAGTTCATCAATCAAGAGATGCTGTCTCGTTTCCGTGGCACTGGTGGTGTCCGGATTGAGTCCGATGTTGTAGTCACCGCTTCTGGCGTCGAGTGTATGAGCAAGGTGCCTCGGACAGTTGAGGAGATTGAGGCTACCATGCAGAAGGCTTAGGTTGGTCTCACTGACGTTGCCGATTGAAAGTCATTAGGAGGCATCAAGTGCGTGTTTGTTGGCTCTCTGCCAGCAGGTTACTTTACGAAATCGATTGGGAAATACAAGAGGTGGTTGTTGCATGCTTCCAAGTCGGATGAATCGACATCCTCTCGTTGCTCAATCTCCATGTCAGCTTTTGTCCGTTTGTTGTTCAGTTGTATCAATGGATAGCTTACCACATTTTTCGTATCAAACTGGTGCACAACTCACACTACAGGGAACAACAATTTGTCAAGGAACTGTTCAATGACAAACTGTATCGAATGTAGCCATGTGTGTTGAATGGTGTTGCACACACCATCTTAACGTGCCCGCCCCATGCCAAACAAAATTCTCATACTAACGCCGCCCCAGCAACGTGTGTGTAGTGTAGTACGTGTGTGTCCTTGTGGCAGTGACGCGCGCTACGCTTGTGGGGGATTCATCCACGTCCGAACTCGCCGCGTCGATGGAGCGAGCGCCGACGCTCACGACCAACTCCTTCGCCCTCGTACGTTGCGTCAGAGGGATGCCTCCCGTACCGTAAAGACTCTCTAATTTGATGCGCCTCTCATATGTTATCAGTGCGAGGTGCGAGCTCTCGAGTGGCATGTCTACGGCCTCGCACCAGTGGAACAAGCCAAGAGCAAGCCTAAGAAGAAGACCAAGAAGGCGGTCGCATCTGGCCCCAAACAGGCCGATGACGCAGCGCTGACGGCCTTTTGCCAACGTCTCCAGCAACGGAACGCAGTGTGTGTCCTGTTAGGCGACCAGAAGGACACGGCGGTCGTCCCAGTGACCTCCAGCAGTAGTAGAGAGCTCTGGGTCTTCATTGTCAACGGGATGCCGAGTGGCGTCCCTGCTGAGCCCCCCACTGGCGTCTTGAAGACGACCACTGGGTCTTGGACGGACACTGCCGAGCCACTGGACCAAACCATCCAGAAGCAGTTTTTCGCTGCATTGACGTCACTTCTAAGCAGGAAACTACTGGCCCACGAGGAGTTTATACTGACACGCGACGGCTTCTACGAGCCCAATGATGCCAAGTTCATTTTTCGCTGTCCGTCGTTGACGAGACTGAATCACGTGGCAGTGTATTTGGAAGAAGAGTTCCCTACACCATCTTTTCAGTTGCATTTCCGCCTGTTCGAGCCGAGTAATTTACTGACGGTGGCACTTGATGTAGTGAGAAGAGATGGATCGAATTGTGCGCTGGATGAGGAACTAGGGGACCCGAGATGTTCTTGGGAACGACTTGTGGCTCTACCGTCGCAAAAGGACCATTCGGTAGTGGACGTATGGCATTTGAAGGACGGGTTGGTGCCTCGAATGATTGCTGAAACGAAGTATGCCGATGTAGTGCCACGGTTCCGTGCAGTCTCGAAGCGACGACACAAGCGTAGAATGGACGAAAATGACGGCAGTGGAAATGAAGACGAGGTTAAAAAGGATGACAATGAAGAAGACGGGGATGAGGACGAAGATGACAATAATCAGGAAGATGTGGAAACGGATGAATTATTGAGGAGACCCGTGACTGGTGGAACATCCAAAGCAAAGCGAAAGCGTAATAGTGCCGATGCTACAGAAAACGATGAGTCAACTGCCCCAACTTCGCCGGATACCCATGTAAATACGCCCGATGGAAATGGTCCGATTGTCCGTATGACTCTTCCACACGATGACGAGCTGCTCCCGCGCGTAGACTCTGAAGTTAGACGCTTCAAACGGCGGCGAAGAGGCTATAAAGTGAAGGCTGGCAAAGAATTTGCACTGACATTTGACCCGATCAAATCCAATGGACCTCGACCAAGTACGAAACCAACACCTTTGATACTGAGTAGCAATGTCGTGAAAGGAGGGATGGACCCCGTACAACTTTTTTCTATGGCAAAGGCATCGCTTTCGAATTCTGGGCCAACTTTGACAAGACCAAAGAATGATACGAAACATTTGAGTGTAGCAGTGTCACTCGTAGAATCACTTTCTCACAACGAGCAACAGGAGGCGTTGGATGGTCGTCCAGTAAAGACTCATCCTCTCCTACAAGCTCTTCAAGACTACGTTGATGACGAATCCAAAATGATTGAGGAAAGTTTAACGTCACACGTCTCGGCAAAAGTTAAGTTCCTACCAAACGCTGAGGCGTTCATTCCACCCCCACTTCGAGCGACTGTAGGCCGGCTTTCAATAAACCGTGCAACGGCTGAACAGCTACGTCTTCGATTGTACTCTGACCGCTTCAATTTCTGGCGATCCGAGTACACAAAGCTACAGTATCCGAGAAATGGACGTCAACAGAAGAAGGAACAGCAGCGCCGACTCCTGCTTGACTTTGACGAAGATGCATTTGAAGAACAGGCACGACAAAAATCTATGATAACTTGGAGCAATCCTGATCGCTTTAAGTTACGTGACGGCGAGATTTCGCTAGGAATTCAGATGTCGGCGTCGGATGCGATGGTGACATGGCGACAAGAGCCAAGTGGAATTAAGTTGTGGTCCGCGCACACAAGCCTTCATGTTACTGCAGCAAGTGCGACGGAAAAACACGAGATGGTGGATCGCGTGCAGCCTTATGTACAAAGTCTGGTGTTGCTCCTGAAAAAGGAGGACAGGAACGATATTGAAATTAAAAAAATAGGGCGTGATCGACGATGGATGAGCTTTGAAGATTACACTCAAGCTCCAACTAAGTCAAGTGGAGCTAAGCGAATAGAGTGCGTCCGGGTTGAAGAACCAAAATTATGTGTATCCACACTGGAGTCAAGCTATCACGTCGAACCCGCTATCATTTCGGAATATTTATTGCGTGATTTGCATCCTGTTGCGGTGCCTAAACCAGTGGACTACGTGATCGTATGTCCGCAATCTCCATCACAATGGCTGGCTTCCCTTGCTCTCTCTTATTTCACGTGCTTTCGCAGCATGTATACGCAGTGCCATATGGGTGATTTGGCTCCGGTAAATTTGGGACAGATACAGGGGAATCATTATGCGAGTGTGGATTCGTCAAATGGACTTCTACTTGTGGACTGTGCTGACAGCATGTTAGACCCCTTCGCTAACTTTCGCGCGGCTGGAAAGCTTTTGAACCCAGTGTTATCGTCTGGTGCGATGAAAAAGACACAAGCATTTTCAAGATCTGCTGTCGCTAATCTGGTGTACTTGGTCGTTCCAATCCGCCGAAGTGATATAAAACACAAAATGTGGGTTTTGGGGGCATTCGCAAGAGGTCTGTTCGGAACGGATTGCATAGACGAAGCCAAGGGTTGGAAAAACAGTGTGACAATCGAAATGGTCTTCCTGGATGACTTGTATGAAGTGGAGGTAAATCCGAGCCCGTTCATGCTCATGCCAAACTGTTTTGGCGTTTACGATCGAGTGTGTGAAAACCTAAATCTCAAACCGACTGACGGGGTTTCTAGTGGTGCTGGTCGATCACGCTTTATTTGCGAACGCTTGTATCACCTTGCTGATTGGCGTAATGACACATCCACTGGGGCTCAGGAAGTCGAAGCTGAGCCACCGTACATTTATGGTGGGTATCTGCTATCAGAGGATCGCAAATGGTTCGCGTGTAGCTGCACAGATGCAGTTGGTTCAGTTCTCGAGACCTTCATGGTTCCCGTCAAGGATGGAGAGGATGGAATTTCTCTTGAAAGCGCTCTACTTGAGATGATGCAGAAAATGCTTCAATTTTTTGCGCTTTTTGGTGAAAGGAGTGTGTTGGTAGTCACGCGCTTGATAGACATGGGTGAAACATCGTGTTTGGACGATCTGGAACAGTCGGCATGGGAACGACTGCGATCTCAACGGTTGGACGAACTCATTCCTCCATCCTATACTGCGTTGCTATCACGCGTGTTGCTTGTGCAGCTTAATGCTGCATCCTACGAGGAGGTGCAATTGCGCGAAAATCCGACATTGTCAGCACTTTATGCTTCCGATAATCTCGGTTACGCCGTCATATCTCCTCAAGAGAGTGCATCTGTCCGTAGCAGCCGTGCCGTATATTTCACGGGCAGTGATGCGTGGAAGTCTACAACTCTTCTTCACGACCAACACACGCTTAATCGGAAGCGAGAGACCAGAGTTTTCAAAGTGGAGCTCGTGCTAGCCCTGTTAGAAGAAGATACCGATTCGAAGGATGGCGAGGTGACCGAATCGGCACCCCCCAGCACGATGGCTGCTATTTTGCGGGATTTTCACGCGCAGTCCTACTTAACAATGCACCCGATTACGATGGACAGGCAATCACCGCTACCCCACCACCTGGCCGCCATCTCGAAAATTAATCGCGAGTTACAGGTATTGAAGAGCCAACTGACCATGGACCCTTTGCAGATGCGGTAATTAAAGTGCCAGCAGTGAATTCAGTGTGACCCAGTGCGGTAATGTCTCGGCGCGTACTTCGAAGTAATAGTGAATGGTCCCTTGTTTGGTATAACTATTGCGGCGTTCATGAATCGTATTTTTAGTGAGTTGAGTGCCTGAAAATACGTTTGCTCTGCACTTCAAGACACACAGTGAGACCATTTATTTGCTGGTGATGCTATCGAGTGTGTAATTGACCATCAAGTATCATGCCAGCAAGAGGCAGTAAAGTTGGTAAGCCTGCAGCAGGTCGGAGGGTACGATTTGTGTGGGCAATTTATCAACTGATAAACAATATGCTAATAATGCTTGTTATTCAGCCTGGTTCACCTGAAGAGGGTACCACCAAGTTCCGTAACAAAATTCTCGGCTTAAGTGTCGTTGCAGAGCAGAATTCAGCAGTTCCCTCCTTTGTCGAGTACGGTAATGCCGCCGAAAAAGACATCGTTACCCAGTTGAACGAAGAGCTAACCAGAAGACAGGTACGCTCAAACAATGTGGATTTGTGCCCTCAAATCTGAAGAAATTGATTTGGTTTAGGAAAGCTACGTGCGACGAGAACGGCAGTACAAAGTTCGCATTGGCGAACTAGAGGCTTTACTTTCAGATTCGCGAGCGAAAAAGAGCAAAGAAAACACGCTCGATGCATCTATGGATCGCGTACGCTCGATGCACCGCAGCATTCTCGAAAGTGTCGATCAAGTACAAGACCGTACCAGCAAAATTTTACAAGGCAAGTACGTGTGTAGAGAACTTAAAGCTTTGATGTGGACGAAAACTGACGTCATGGCTGTCAAACAGAGCAAGAAAAGGATCTACTTCGAGCATTTCGAGCGCGGTTGTACAGTGTTCAGGAGGAGCTTGAATCAGAGAAGAACAAGACCGATGATGGTGCTTCTGCGTGGATTGAAAAAAGCAAACAACTCGAGACTGAGGTGGAGTGGACGAAGGAGCTAGCAGATCGACTCGACCGGTTAAACCAAAGCTTGACACGGGAGAACCAGAGACTCAAGACACAGTTCTCCACCCAAGAAAACGATCGTGAGTTCCTTGTGAAGCAACTCGTGACGGTCAAGAAAGATAATGTGTCACTTCGAGCAGAACTCGAGGTTCTACGTCAGCAGTTGGACCAACTGCGTGAGTTTGGACAACCACAAGTGCAACAACTTCATCATCCACAGACGTTATTCGCCACTGCGTCAACTAGCTCCTTGCCGAAAGTACACTATCGAGATTCGGCCACTAGTCTCGCGCTTGCTAGTCATCAACCACGTCCAAACACTGCAGGAGTGAATTTGCTGGCATCGGATGGAGACAACCGGTACAAGGAGATTATCAAGCGCTTGAAACGGTTGTTGGAAGTGGAGCGGCGAAATCTGCAACAAGTGCGCACAGCATACAAACTCGAGCTGCAGAATCACACAGAGCTCGAGATGATCCTCAAAGAGTGCGTTCAAGACATTCGTGCTGAAATTAGTCACACCTCGCAGCTTCCACACGTCACGAGCAACAACAGTTTGCTTGGCAGTCCTCAGCACGGCCGACAGGCCGAGAGCCGTCTCAACTCTTCAGAACGACTGCGATTAATCGAGAAGCTCCTTGAGAAGGAGCAATTGCTGAGTTTGCTGACGGCCAAGGCGTTCCCTGTTCGCAACGGCAAGCGCCGAGGCGACCCACTGCTCATTGGAGAGGCCGTTTCACCTACTGAAGTCGCCAAGCTGCTTTCAGACGTATCGAGTTTCAGCGATGGCAGGGAGAGGCAAGAAGTAACGCAAGTGTAGCGACTTCCTGAACACGAAATGACAAATATCGCTAGTGCTCGCAACGGAATGGGAGGACTCCTCACAGGTATGACTACTGTAGTTGAAGTTAGAGCCGTTGTGCGACCACCAAAACATATCACCAGAGATCGTGATTATCTACTACGATATGTTTTAGATTTGCTGTTGGTACATGTACAAAGCATCGTGTCTTTTCAGGATCCATAAATCAGGATTCTTTTACAAGTCATTACGATACTGGTTGCATTTAGGCAGCGTTTTCCTGTAGCACAACAGTTACAAAAGCACGTGCATGCATGAGGTACGCGTTTTGGAAGCCAGGAGAAGGGTGCCAAGGATTGTTGTGGCGATCAAAACAAGGAATGACGAAGCGCATTGTAACTGTAAAAATCGCGCCAAAACATTGGCGAGGGTGGACTACATGTTTCAATGCCAGATAAACGCCTGCAGTGCAGGACAATCAAGCATAATTATTTATCGCATTAAAAACAACAAAATCGTGTGAAACGGCGAAATGCAACGCTCTTTGCAGCTATCTCTTAGCAATCCGTAGGCCTAATGTTGCCTCGCCATTCTCAATGCAATCACACGTTTCCGTTGCTCAGTACCATCAACGATGGACGCATGCGTGACACAAACCAACTCAAACCAGATGAGCGTTGCGGGCTCACTTCAACTCCGAGTTCAGTCGACCGTTTCGAGCTTTCCGCCTGTTTTCCAGAAAATGGCAACGAACAAGAGCATACAATCTTCCATACTAATCGTAGAAAAATCGGCGTGTTTAGTTTGCGATCTTTTTCCGTCGCCATTTCCAAACGTGCTCTCTCGTGCGCAAGACCACCAAAGCAAAACTTCCAACATGTTGCAACATTCGGACGCGTTGGCTCCACTCAATCTGCACCTTGTTTCGAGTCTGGAAGACGTGTATATGCAAAGCCCCAGTGCGCTCAGTGATGGCCAAGCGGCACGAGCCCACGCAGCTCGCAAAAGCGCCTTTTTGTCCATGTCTCCAGCCTGCAACTTCGAGGCCTTCAGTCTGCACTTCCACTTGCCGCTCAAAGTGGCGGCCGAGAAGTTCGGCGTGCGGGCCACGGCCTTCAAGAAACGCTGTCGAGCCATTGGCATCCGACACTGGCCCTACCGCAAGGTGCGCAGTCTTAAGCGGTCGCTACAAGAGCTCCATCGGTGCCAGGAACAGGCCCCACTCAGCGACAAGCAACAGGCGCAATACGCCACGTTCAAGCGGCAACTGGACAAACTCATGGCCCCAGAGACGTACGGACTCGATCCGTCGGGTCGACTGGGACCGCAACACCAACTGCTCAGCGACGAAGATGAAGACGAGGAATCCGAAGACAACGAGTCCCTCGCGTCCCCAAGCCCCCGATTTGCCTCGGACTTGAGCTTCTACGACTGCACTGTCAGTCCCACGGACGGAGACGCCAAAACACTGGGAGACGTCATTCCCGCCGGCTCGACGCACCTCCGAATCCGCAGAAGTCAAGTGATGCACTTGCCACCGGCTCACTTGTCGTTCTTTGACAGAAACATCAAGGACGAGGGAATCAACGACGCGTACTATCAGCACCAGTTCTTGGGCCAATTTGATGGCTTGAACCCTTCTTCAGCGGATAAAGCAGATCTTGTATTGAAAGCGTCACCGACGAGCTACAAGAGGACGTACGTGCAAGCAGAAGACTACCCTTCCAGTGGCTTTGACAGTACCGATCTGGATTTCTTGCCCTCGGAGACCAACGTGCGATCACTTAATGATGCGGATGAAGAGTTTACGGCCCATGCGAGCCAGGTGGACTACAGTAGCGAGAGATTCTTCGACGACGTGTTCCTCCAAATCTCCCCCGACTACGGCTGCTTGGTCTAAGAACCGATCTCAAACAAAGCTTTGCTGTCTCGACTGTATTGATCCAAATCTTTGCTTGATCGCTCATCGACCGCGACAAACACGGAGCTGCAGTCTTGTGCCGCGGAGAGTTTCCTAGGGTTGGCAAGTTTGACGAGTCTACAGTAGCAAGTGTCGAAAAAGTGGTGACGAGCTGAGCAGGAGCATCACTAGCACCAAACTTATGTGTAATTCTACGAGCTGCTTTCGTTACTACGGTAGCTGACACAGTGTAATGATCAAACATGCTTCATTATTGTGCCTGTCAATTATCTTGAGCCTTGCGTTCGTAGCTAAACTCAAGTTTAGCCAGAACCGCTGGAAGTGGAATTATCCGACTTGATTCCCAAAATGTCCGTTTTGTCCTTCGGATACCATTTGAAGTACGAAACCAAAATGATGGCGACCACGAGCACCAATATAATGAACGCCAGCAACAGTCGACTGGTAAACGCTTTGCAAGCCATCCGTCGGATGTGACTTTTAGCCTCATCAGTGTCGTCTTGCGCTTGAGCGACCTGAAAATTGCATGAATATTAGTCTCTTTCGACTTCACAAGGTATTGGAAACGTACAGTGAGCTCAGTGTGCTCGAGTTGGTTGCGTTGTTGCATCAAATTGTTCGCCACATTTTCCGCTATAGAGCACGTTGAACTCATCGTTAACGAAATAATTCACAACGCAGGCGCAAGGTTCGCACCGATTGCTTCCGTGTGCGCAAGAGTTCGCTGTGCTTCGTCAAGATGACGTCCAGTTCTAATAGAGAACACAACTGTTAGCTACACTATCATCTAAAGGAAATGGAGTTCTAACCTGTCGACGCGATCGGCACAGCGCTCCATTTGATCTTGCTGCAGAGACGCATCGTCTCAATTAACACGATTGATTGAGAACAATACGCAGTCAATCAAAAACTAACCGTAGTGGCATCTTTCGACGAGTCGGGAGTTGTTCCAGCACGAGCATCGCCCACCAGAATCTCCTTCTGCAACGTGGTTTTCAGTCCAGTCCATTTGGTTCGACAATTGCGGACTTGCTCCATCATCTTCCTCTTTTCGGAAGGAGTCGATCCATTCTTCGCTTCATTCTCCAAAATGCGGATCTGCCAATTCATTCAAAACTATCAACGAGATACCAGAAGAAGATTTTATCATGATTTCGTACGTATCGCTCGACTTCATCGACGCTGCTTCTCGCGGTCACAACTAACTCTTCACGTTTGGCTATTTACAGTTAGCACATCTAGTAAAATGAAATACTAAATTCTCATAGCGCACCGGGATCGGGGGCATGCGCATATTCGTCGATTGCCTTGAGTGCATCGTCTCGAGCATTTTCATAGTCCGCAAAATAAGCGTCGAACATCGACATGGTGTCGGAGTTTGAGTTCTCTCCTGCTTTTCAACACTGAAGTCGTGTGATGTGTTTGACCATGTCACAGAGCTATTATGGGACGAGTGCATCAAAACATTTGAGAAAATGCACGTCCCGGATGCCAAACACCTTCTCACTTTGTGAGAATAGAAATTCATGCAAGTACAGGGATAAATGCAATTGAAAAGCTTATCCTCTTCGCAAGGTTCAGATACCACATCCAACTCAACAAAAGCATGCAGCTAACGTTAGCTTAGTACTCCTCACCAAAGTCCTCATCTTCACCTTCACCTTCGGCAGTCTCAGCCGACACCTCTTCGTAGTCCTTCTCCAGAGCAGCGAGGTCCTCACGCGCCTCAGAGAACTCGCCTTCCTCCATGCCTTCACCCACGTACCAGTGGACGAACGCACGCTTGGCGTACATCAAGTCGAACTTGTGGTCGATGCGAGAGAACACCTCGGCGATAGCGCTCGTGTTCGAGATCATAGCCACAGCACGCTGGACGCGGGCCAGGTCACCGCCCGGCACCACCGACGGGGGTTGGTAGTTGATGCCGCACTTGAAACCAGTAGGACACCAGTCTACGAATTGGATGGTGCGCTTGGTCTTGATAGTAGCCACCGCAGCGTTCACATCCTTGGGAACGACATCACCACGGTACATGAGGCACGTGGCCATGTACTTGCCATGACGGGGGTC
>NBNE01001509.1:0-12263 GCA_002215365.1 Phytophthora megakarya | reverse complement strand
TCACGCACTGAACTCGCCAGAGCATCACGTTCATCAGTCTCAAATAGCGCAGGCACAATTCCTGTAGTTAGCATGTTGTTGATGAATTCGAGAAATCCCTCCTCCACTGCGTGAGCATCCGTGAAGAGGAAGACGACAGGTTTCTTTCCTAACATGCGGTACAAGTCTTTAAGATTCTCTCGGAACTCCGCTTCACCGTATCCTCGAGTGAGGAAAATCTCAAACAAATCATAACCGGCTGTGAAAGCAGCTAGTCGAGAAAGACTTTGCTTACCACTGCCACCCACACCAATCAGCAGAGCGTGACCCAGTGGGTTGCGAATAATACGCAAAATACGCGATAAGTGCTCGAGTGCCATCTCGAACAAGACGAGAGTCATCGGTTTGTTATCCAAATTGTACGTCTCCAAAGCTTCGTCAAAGATGCCACGAATACGGCGATACGACTCCATATCTTGGTACAACCGCGCGTCTTCTACTGATGCTAAGCCGGTGATACGTCCAATGCAATCCGCGTAGTCACCAAAGATAAGAGGATCAACTGAGGCCACCTCTGCTTCTTCAGGGAAGGTATCACGTAAAATCTGTGTGATGGCACCGTCCACCAACGCATTGTCAGATTCACTTGTGAGTCGATCGCAGAAAATGCGCTTCACTTCATTGCGCCACAGACGCACAACTTTACCAGCGTTATCGAACTTGTCCGGTGTGGCCATGCAGATTCCTTCACATACTCGACCGAGATCTCGCAGATTGAAAATGTAGTGGAATTTGGATGGTGTAGGTGGTAACTTCTCAAGTGTGAACTCGAAAAACTGAAGCAGTGCTTCGGTTAATTTGATTCCTTTCGCTTGGATTTCGTCACTGAAGTTACGCAAGTACGTTGTCACGATGGAGCCGTAGATGTGTTTCAATACCTCTTTCGTTGGAGGTGTGAGATTGTACACATTGAATTGCGCCACAAAACGTGGATCAACTTGGTTTCGACCACCTCCAGGAGGTCCCATAGCACCAATGAACAATAAATCTTTGAGAATTCGTAGATCAAGATCCTTCCCGCGATCGTAAATGCTACCCCGGTTCATCACAAAATGCAAAAGAGCAATCGGTTGCTGCGTTCCGTACAGATCCACCTTGGGCATGTTCAAGTCGTCGATAAAAATCAACAGCTTCTTCCCCGCTGGTGGTCCGTAAATTTTGCCCGAGCGCTTGTCAACATTCGCTTGGATGTTTGTCTGGACGTCGAGGCTGCTTGTGCGACTCGAGAAGTTGATGCTGAGGTTTGAATATGTTTGCTGGTCCAAGTCCTTGAGATAGCTCTGGATGGTCACAGTCTTCGCCGTACCGCTCTCGCCAACGAAAAGAATTGGTTTCTCCGTTCGCATACAACTCGCAAGGATGAAGCTGTAAAGCACAGAGTCTGTTGTGGGCACAAACACTCGAGAAAAGTTAAATGGAGCTGGTTCAGCGTACGGCACCACACGAGATTCCCAAGGTTGCCATCTACGCGTCTCGAAATCGAAGAAATTGTTGTAGACACTCGTTGCAGGTAGAGGACAGTCTGCGATTTTGCGAATGAACTCGTTAAAACGCGCACGACTACTATCAAGCAAGGCAGCTCCCAATGACCACACGATACTGAATAAAAAGATGCCTTCAACGCTTGCACGATCCGTTGTCGGATCCAGTGATCCTTCGCTTGGCAAAAAGGCATCGAGCGAAATGCAGAGCTGCTTGCACATTTCCATATTGCTGATCGGGATCACTTGCTGACACTTTGCTACGATCTCGTCACCACCATAGACTCCTTCTAGAATAAAATCGATGCACCTCGGCACGTACTTGTCAAACAATTCAAGCAACAATCCACGCTCTAGTGGGGTTATCAGAGTTCCTGGTGGGGGCGAAGCAGCAGTTAGGGGAGTATCAGCCGACGGAGTAAAAGCTACCAGCGGATATTTCTTTTTGAGCCAACGTTCGTAGTACGGACGATATCCTAAGTTCTTGGGATCGACCCAAACCATGCCACAACGACTAATAGTAGCTGGTGAAGCATATTGCAAGTCGAAAGTCTCACATATCATGCAGCAATGAGTCTGCAGTCGAATACGCTCACCGTTAGGCAATGTAAGCAGCTTGTTGTCATCCATGACACTGTTCATATTCTCCACCCAAACTGCATCGACATCGCCATCGTAGATAAGCCAGCGCTTTTCATTCTCCTTTCCAGCGGGTAGAGGTTGATTAAGCTCACGGAAGAGTTTTGAAAGCACCCCATCAGTCCAATCGCGTGTGACGGGATCCATCGTACCATACAACTCGGCAATCGGCTGAGCTTTCGGGTTAAGCACGAAAATCTTGACCTGCTCATCCAGAGCTGTCTTGGAGGCGGCTGCTAGCGTGTTCAACACAAGAGTTTTTCCACCACCGGTAGGTCCTACAATCATGGTTGTGTGCCGCACAAGCATGGTCTCGTACATCTGAATGATTTTGTCGATCTGTTCGTTGTACACTGTTGTGTTGGTTGTGTTATATTCTCCAACCAGAAGTTCTGCTTCGATAGCGTCTTTCAAGGCGGCATATCCCACACGAGGACAATCTAAACCCGGGAAGAGATCGTTGATAAGTCCGTGGAAAAGAGGAACATCCTCGAACACAAATTTGGGCATATTGCTATCACGCAACGCTCGCATCAGCACTAAATCTTCGTTCATATCACTGTATTCACGTTTGAGTGATCCAGCCATAACCAACACACTCTTGAGAGCCCGAAGTCCAAAATCGTAATGATATTGCTTAGAAAGCTGCTCCCGTGACAGTTTGTACAGCACCGTCATCTTTTTCGCCAGTGACACAGCATGTTCAAAACCTTCCGAGAAAAGCATGATCTGACAAATCTGCAGCAGATCAGGGACAATCATAGTCACTGGTCGGAAGAGAGCTTTAAGGTTGTCCGGGAGCTCTGTTCGTCCAGCATACCCTGGATTCATAGTGATGAAAAAGCCACAAGTAGCGAATCCTGCCGTGCGATGAATAGCGATCTCCGTTCCAAATCCAATATCAACCGTGGGTTTATCGGTGTTGAGAGCATTCTGGATAGCTCGAAGTTGTGCTGAGACCACAGACAGCACCTCGATATTGATACGGTTAAATTCATCGAAACAGCCCCAAGCACCAACTTGAACAAGTCCGGAGAAGATGCTACCCATTGCCTTATAGTCAAGACCTTCACCGCAGTTGATCACGTAGCATGGTAGCGCGAGTGACTTGGCCAGATCTTTCACTGTTTCAGTTTTGCCAGTACCAGCAGGACCTGCAGGAGATCCACCCAACTTGAATGTTAGTGCTTGAGTTAGTGTCATGTAACAACGATCTGTAAGCGGGGTGATAACAAGTCGTCCATTCAAACCCATGTACTCGTAGCCGTAGCGGAAGCTTCCAGTGCACTGACTGATGACAACATCGTCCACATCCTTTCGCCAGTAAAACCGCAGTTGTGACTCCCATGCGAACTCTTTTTCGTTAAGAATGCTGTCACGCACAAACGAGTCGACGATATCTCGTGCGTGGACGTCAATAATAAGCAACGTGTTCACTTTCTTTCGCGTGAGATTCTCCAGTGGTTCACGCACGCGTCTTACAAGACTATTGAGTTGCGCAGTTAATCGTCCTTCAAGTCCCTTCATGGCGTATTTATCTCCACCTTTGACTCGGTGGAAAACATCTTCAACTTCCCACGTCCACCAGATTTGGCTGCCAACTAGCGACACCATTCCTAGTACTTCCTCAAGCCATTTAGTTCGATCCATGTTGGCGTATTGAAACACTCCCTCCTTGGCGATACGTTGCAAAGTTACTCGCATTTCATCCTCTACACCAGTCATCCACGTTTCAACCGGGCCTTCAACAGCAGATAAGGTGCGGAATTGAAACCCTTCTCCTTCAGCACTCTCCATTGCACTGACATTCTTGTTGTTGCGTACGAAACTCAGTAATTTGACATTATCAAAGAGCTTGAGCATGTGAACTTGGATAGAAGTTGGATCTGACGAGCCCAACACACTCAGTAATTCATCGTCGGAGATGAAGAAAAACCGCGGGAAGGAATTTCGCTTCGTATCGAGGTAGTCGCTCAGGGATTTCTGACATTTATCTAGACGTTCAGACAGCGACTGCAGCGTTTCCACTCGATTTTCAGCCGTACAAGCGTCTACAGCATTGGCATTCTTGTACGTGGCGCCCATAATGGTCTTCCACGCTTTGTCAATGGCATCGAACTTCTTCGCCTCCTCTGGAAGCTGCTGACGAATATCCTCAGCACCAACAAAAATGCTCTCGAGATACATCCACTTACGCTGCACAACGAACCAAATATCCAAACACTCGTTCACTACTCCAAGACGTTTTTCCCACTTGCGAACACGCTCAGCAAAGTTTGCAATAAAGCGCGACCCAGACATTGTCTGAAGGTTCAGCATGTGATCTTCAAGCGTGATTTTGAGTTCATCCGCAGCTCGAAGCACCCAACCACGATCAGTGCCGTTCTTCTTATACTTTACCAATTCCAGCACTGCCTTAGCCCACGAGTCTTCAATCTTCAGAATTTCCTGCTCGATCTTTTGCTCCTGCATAGCTGCGTTCACAATCTCACCGATTTCATTAGAGAAGCGGTGTAGTTTCATGGCAAAAAGGTTGCCTAACGTGAAAGTCTTGAGGTTCATATCGAAACGAACTTGAGTGACTGTCATGAGTTCATCCCAATGACGCGATTTCATGGCCTCGTTCTTGAGACTCTGAATGAGAGGAATACTGTCTTTGAAGGACAAGATTTGCTTCTCTACTTCGACGAAAGTAGACATAGCTTTGAGCTCCTTGGGAATTTTGCGACATCGTTTCTCCAGCTCTTCAATACCTTTGTTCATGGCTGCTACATCCAACTCCGCCCACAGCATGCTCGAGAGGTTGCTGATGAACTCCTTCTGCTCAGTGTACAAATCGTAGATGACCTCTTGTTTTTCCAACGCTTCGGCGATCTGCTGTAGTTCCGGGTACGAAACGATCGATAACGCAAACAAGTTCTCAGCATTCGCGAGTTCCTGCTTCCGCGTTTTGAACACGGTAAGTTTCTTCTTAAAATCGGACACCATCTCGAGTCCAGCGTCAAGATCGAGCGAACACGTCCCTGGTCCACGTTCTAGGAACTCTTTCTTCATATTTTTGCATTCCTCCGCAAAATTAACTGCGTCTTGCTTCGTCACTCCTCGAAATTGATCTTTCACCTTGACAAGACGTAAATCTTTCGTTTTCGATGCGAGGTATAAGTCCTTCCATCGCTGTTCCAGCGAGAAGGCTTTCTTGAATTCTGCAACATCTCCAGCAATGTTGAACGTTTGAAGTGTGCGATATCGCTCGATAATGTCAGCATAATCGAGTTCCATCTCCATGCCCATATTGCTAATACTCGCGACAGTATTAAGAACCTTTTTGAGAGACTCGAGGTCTTCTGGTGTTTCCTCCAACTCTGCCTCAAGTTGGTCCATGGTAGCGCTGATGGCAACCAACTTTTTATTCGACACCTCTAACAGAACTTTGCCGTAGTCATCCTTCCACATTTCTGCTTGTTTTGCGATGGATACTGCCAGAGGCAGGCAATTGATCTGTAAGAAATCCGTGTCCTTTTCAGTAGGCTGGTTGCGTACAGATTCTGCGAGTCGAGTGTATTGTGCCATACGCGTGTCGAAATACACACACGGAGGCTTCTTGTCTACAAGTTTTTCGAGGGCACTCCGTCGTTTGGTATTCCAGAGATTGTACACAGTATCATATCGACGCCAACTATCCAGGTATCGATTCACGATGTTGAAGACCTTGTGGATTTCTTGGTTCAGAGATAATGTCATCTTGATGACGTACGGATTCTGCGAGATATCTGAGTAAAACGTAAAAGTAATAGGTTCCTCGTCGTCATTGACTACGAGAGGTGCAGTCTCACGACAAGTGCCATGCATCCATCGGATAAAAGCCTTGGCACTTTCGACAATATGTTTCACCGATTTGCTCAAAAACTTGTACATGTCTGAAAGCGAAGGTGTCACGATGATATCTTTGCCATTCATGGTAGCCTTCACTTTACAAAGAGGTGGTCGCTTGAGTTTACCTCCCTCACCCATGATCGATATAGCACTGCTAATGTCCTTTGTGTGGACATTGAGCAGCGCTTGGAACGTTGTCATCGATGCAATGATCATCTTGGTAATTGCATTAAAGATGCGGCGCTCCCAGTACATGTAGTACGTTGCCATCTTTGGACTCGTGCCAGTGTTCACACCAGCTACGATTTCTTCCACTTTGATGAGTAGTGGACCGATAGAACGGTAACTTTGAACAAGTTCTTCAATGCGTTGCATACGGTTGCGTTCAACCAGCTCGTAAAACTCACCCACCTCAGTCACGACACCTTCCGCGAAATCTTCAATCTTAATAAGCAAAGTGTTTTCGATGTCCATCACAATTTCCTCAACCATTTTGCTGCTTTTGTGGATTTGACTGACAAGGTTTGCAAACTGATTGAGCGACTTGTTGCAGTTCTCGATGAAACTCAATATGCGTTGAGAGTTCCAGTTGAGAGGCGAAAAGCCCACTCGCAACACGTCTTCTAGGGTTTTCAACTGCGAACGTAAGAGATGTGTTTCTACCGGTGTGAGTTCTGCTAGAAGCGAGTCGTAACGTCGTAGCATCAGTGTTAATTCTTGTACATACTGGTGATACTTGTCCTCTTGCAAAGTCACATTCAAAGCCTCTTCAGGTATCTCAAACCCGAGACGATCGAGATACTTCGACTCCTTGATGATCATCGCGAGCTCGGGTGAAAAGTTTGCGTAGAATGGTGGCTGGGGTAGTTTATAAAGCATGACCCCGGTCTCGGACTTGCCCGCTTCCAGAAGTTTAGGACCAAGAATCGACTGCTTCAGACACTCGTTCGTGAGTGCAGGCACCTTCTCTTTCCAATCTTTGTGATGCTGTCGGATGTAGGCATCAACTGCACGGGCAAATACGAGATACTTCTCTTTCACTTCTTCACCATGCGGGCTTTTGAGTAAGTCGTTCATTGCACGAAAACGTAGGATAGGTTTCTTTGCTCGCAAATAGAGCGCTCGTGACCAGCTAATAGCTCCTGCAACAGGCGGATGGTTCTTGTAAACGGGAGGACGATGCTTGTACTTGTGGAACTGCTCCTCCAATTTCTCCAGTTCTTTCGTGTATTGCATGAGAATATCTTTGTATTTCTCCATCATTTGCTTGTTGATCGACTCGCGTGACTGAATATTCTGGAAGTTTTGCAGTAGATCAAATGCGCCTTCAGCCGAGCGGAGTTTCTGGAACGAGGTATCGATAAACTTTCGTGTCATCTGCTCGATTTCGCTCACTTTTTCACGAAACTGCGCCATGACGGACTCCCAGCTTGTCTTATAGCCGCGATCAAAAATCTTAAACGGAACGCTTTCAAACGGAGCGATTAGACTTTCAACGCGTGCCATAACTTCATCGATACCTTGCGAATCGCCTGTCACGGACTTGAGTTCCGGTCCCAGAAACTTGTTGAATTGGTCCAAGACGGTAGCTACTTCCTGTAGGTTCTCACAAATCTTTGCCATGTAGTTGGTTTGTTCAAATAACCTTTTGCGATCGAACTCCCAACGGTGATCTGTGCCACTAGCCTCGATTCGCTCACGTACTTTCATGTACGTCGAGTGCCAGAGTTCTAGCACCATTTTGGCTTCCTCAATGGCGTGTAATGCGTTTTCGGGGCTTTTTCTTAGGATCGTGTGGATATTAATCTCCACTGCCACTTTGTCCACAATCTCGGATGCAATACGTTCCATCAGTGGAACCATTCGCTCATCCGTGTTGTAGTGGCGCGAGATAATCCAAACCATACGAATAGCATTCATCATGGACGGGAGGGTGTCTGCAATTGCGGAAAATGAACCACTTGCGATGTTCTTGAAATGACGTTCTAAAGTTGCGAGAAACTTGACATTATCTTTCGCCTCCACGTAGAGTTTACTAAGCTCTGAGAAATGGTATTTGAACGTAAGCAACATGCTAGCTTCAACAAGCTCCAAAAGCTTCAGCATTTTCTGGACCGTTGGCATGTTAATCTGTTCGAAGATAGTGCTGAGCGTGGCATTACGTTCTCGCCAGAACTCAATCTCGGCCAGTGGCCCTTTGCGTTTGGGAGTCTTCCGTGTTTCTTGCTCCACTACGCTGGCTACGCTCTTGGACCAATCTTCCAACGCTTGTTCCAGTGTATTGATAAGTTCATAGTCATCGAGATGCGACTCAGGCTTTGTGATGATAACATCGGGGATGTTCAAGTGAATGTCGCCCTGAATCTGTTGGATTGCATTGCCAATTTGTGACGAGAACTTGACCAAATTACTCTTGAACTCATTGCGCACAGCGTCGATCACTTTAAGTGCCTGGTGCGTGGCAGCTGAGTTCTTCGCATCATCACTTTCTCCTCGTCCATTGGGATAATCTGCTCTCGAAAGTTGTGGATCCAATAGTGGCATGAAAACGTGGCAAATGATCCCCTCCAAGTTCGACAACAAGTCTCCGGTAGAGCAACCAAGCTCCACATTCGAATACACCACTTTCTCATGACCATCGGACACAATATATTGCACTGTAACAGGCCCAGGGCCCACTTTAACCAGAAACACCGTAGAAGCCTCGGAAGACTCTGCAGGTAGAGAGTTTAAGAACGCGTGACACACTTGGCGTGTAGCTGTTCGTGAGCGCTTCACCATTCTCTTCACTGTCTCAGTCGGCGGTGGAGGGGCTTCAGCATCAAGAAATAATTGCTCATCCGTCGGCTCTGTCGGTGTAGTTGTAGCACTCGGGTCTATATAAATAATATATAAATCCATGCGTAAATGGAATAGTTCTTCAAAAGTGTAGATTTTTTCTTACCTGTCGGAGAAGCTTCTCTTATCACTTCCACTTCTTCTTCAACTTCTTCTTCAAATTCGTATTGTTCTTCTCCTTTGCAGAAGAAAAGTACGCTACCAGCTACTGTTTTAGACGTGAAAAACGACTGCACCACCTCCGCACCGGAAGGTTCCGCTTGGTTCTCCACAGTTTTGCTTCCTGCCAAAAGTTCGTCGAACACTGAAGGCTCCACATCAATCGATCGAGACACAAGACGCCGTAGCCATCGGCTCGCCACCTCATCCAGCGCCATTGTCCTTATAAAACTTGGACTTCTTGATCTTGGATCGATCCAAGCGCCGCTTTGGCTCGCGTCGTTTCGATTCGACGATCGGTGCCTAACATTTGGTACATGGCTACAAACCACTTCAACTTGGACATTGATGAGACCTTCACATTCGGTGTGTTGGTTGGTTTTGAAACGGTCTGCGCTTTGCTTTCGTTCTAAATGAAGGACATCATCAATCATCACACCCAGTCGGCAATGGAGGTGACTCCATCTACACAGGAAAACGATGCAAATGGGCCGAACAACACCGTGAGCGACGAACTGGAGGAAAAACACGACGAAACGAGTCCTTGGATACATTCGGTGTGTTGGTTGGTTTTGAAACGGTCTGCGCTTTGCTTTCATTCTAAATGAAGGACATCATGAATCATCACACCCAGAGCTCGACAGCCACAATGGAGGAGCAAAACTTGACTCCATCTACACAGGAAAACAATGCAAATGGGCCCAACAACACCGTGAGCGACAAACTGGAGGAAAAACACGACGAAACGAGTCCTTGGATGACAACAAACACAGCTACAGCTGCCAGTAACCGAGTGGGATGGACCCGGACGCGATTTTCATCCAAACCGCCGCTGGACCTGCATCGACGCTGCGCAGAAACGATCGAACGTTGTTCTGCTAAGCTGCGAGAACGCCAACGCAAGATGGAGCGACTGAATCTCGTGTTGCCTCTTCCAAACTCTTGTCCGGAGAAGCGTACAACCCCACCGCGACCAACCAAGCGAAATAAACACAGTGTTGGTTCTGTACGCAACAGAGACAAGAGCTCGTCAAACGTAACATCTCCGGCATGGTCGATATCGTCGAGGTCTGCACGGTTGCGTTTTGATGCAATGACAATGTCGCCACTGGTCAACAGAAACTCGGAACGTCAGATGAAAACGATAAGTCCTTTCCAAGTGTCGAATACGAAGAGGAGCGACAAAACTACTCAAGAGAGCACCCCTGCGTCACAAAGTGAAGACACTGTCGATCTCAGCTCAGCAGAAAAATCTCCGGGGTCAGCACAAGAGAAGTCGACAGAATTATCGCCCACATGGGCACAACGGCAGCAAGACTTCATGGCCGCAATAGAAGCCGAGGCGGATGCATCTCCATTGCAGGCGTAGCAGCAATGGAAATATACAGCATTTATTATAAGGTAACAAAATACACGAAGTACTTTGATGAGAAAGCCATAACTGTACGCTACATGCAATTTCCAAAAAGCTTGTAAAGCAGCTATGCATATTTTCCTCCTCGAACCATTCGGTTGTAGTAGAAATTCCAGTATCCCTTGTAGTAATCGTTTTTGACGACGTCTGCAGGTTTCTTGTTGGTGAATATCCAGTAATTGTACACTGCCAACCTCTTCAGCTTGCCACCAAGCTTTTTAAATAAAGCAGTAACCGAACTTAACGCTCTCTCCTCGTCGTAATTTTCGATTGCGTTTCGTTCCCTCAGACTGCGAGTGTTTTTTGTGTCATGAAACGATGAGGCCCATTGCGGAGCGTCAAGAAAGTCGGCCTTCGTGGCCTCGATCTGCTTGGAAGGCGAATGAGCTTCAGTGGTATCGATGAGGAGGCCCCCAACCAAGACGATAACACAGTATAGGCGCATGACTGTCTAGCTGACTTGCCAGGCTCTTCTTCTTTTTGATAGTGAGAAGGAATCGTAGGACAACACGCCTTGCCTTGTATTGACATAGGGAAGAGTCAAATCTTAGATGGTGCAGTGCGTAAACTTTCTTTACCGGAATTGGATGATGAACTACTTTTTAAAATAGTTAAAATAGTACGAGCTGTGCTGAAGTTACTTCAGTGAACAGTGAACTGTGTCCAACCAACGATGTTAGACATTGTCACTGACAATTTGTCAGAGCTAAACCACATGGTAGTTTGCAGATCTAAAGAATACACCCGAGGCTAATTCTCGGATAAAGAAGAGAAGTACTTCGAAGTACAGAATACACCCGTATTTCGAAGACTTCTTTTCTTTATCCAAGAATTTGGTATTATAAATATTAAATATGATAGTAGTAGTAAATAAAATATGTGCATCAAAATATCCACTTAAGACATTCGAGGTAAATTCGCAAGTGAGCATGACGAAAGCAAAGAGAAAACAACCCAGAAACAGATCATTTGAGCTTAGGGTTGGTTGTCACTTCGTGCAAACTAAATCTAAAAGTATGCGCTCTACAAGAACAAAGGTCCTGAGAGATAAGGGCTACCTATTCTGGCTTGCTGAGCGACAACATGTGGTTTCAGCTCGATAATCGGCTATTCTAATGAAGTGTTGTTGCGCTCGAGATGGTCTCAGCAATCTTGAGCCTTGCGTGGGTGGGGTACCCACCCCTTCCATAACAGCATCTCGAAACGTAGTGAGGTTTGTATCATCATGCAATACACTTTTGTTTCTTGAAATCTGATAGAAACTACCAATTGCCAGTGGTAGTTCAGGGCTTGGCACAATTCAATAATTCGAAGTACATGTGTAGTCAATATGATTTGGCGGGAAATCATAAATTGATTCCCAATTCATAATCATAGAGTTTTAAACAAGCTATATTTTTAAATGTAGCTTGTTTAAAACTATTATGATTAAATGAGGCTTTATGACCAAAATAGGTTTTCCAATGATTACCTTTTTATAACTTCTTCTACAGCTAACGACTTTGAATAACTTGACAAAAGCCAACGTCGAATCATAGTTGAATAAAAAACCTATTTTGCAAGAAATGTATTGATATGATCTACATTATTTCAGTGTATTGTCGACCTACTGATGCCTTTTAAAGTGTACATTTGAACAAGATCGTCATGGTTGACACCTCCGCGCGGCCTCTGGCCGAGGTAGTGCTCTACGCCGAGTTCGACCTTACCAAAGGCAGCACTCTCCGCGCCAGCTACCCCACGCCCTTCACACACTACTCGCCCGAGTTCTTCGCCGACATCATGCTGCCTGAAGGCGTGCACAACCGCGAAGAAGACTT
>NBNE01001508.1:0-12269 GCA_002215365.1 Phytophthora megakarya | reverse complement strand
TTACGCTCATTGATAGCCGAGGGGCCTAGCACAGTAGCCATAGCTCTACGTAGAGCAAGATTAGCCGTAAAGCAGCGAAAGCCTTCGTCCACTTCTGCGCATGTGTGGTCGTCGCACCAAAATGAACCGACGAGAGGAGGATCAAGGTTGACTCCAGGAAATCCTTGTTCATACAGACCATTAATCAAGGCACCTGGTACGAAATACCACGCTGGTGAACCGCACCACCCAAAGCCAAACGCGAGGTCAATGACGAGCAAGCCGTCGATCACAAAGGCGAACATGTGAGCATGGTCTGCGTGAATAGGCACGTGCCTGAACGCTCCAGCTACATCGCCGAGCATGATAAGTATTGTGGCTTGGGGATGCTCTTCGCGTAGTGACCATATCCGTTTCGCAATATCACTTGGTGGGTTGTAGTGAATTTTCGGTAAGTTCTTCCGGTCCGTAAAGTCATTGACAGAGCCTCCTTCTGGAAACGAATAGTCGTCGATGACGCGAACATCGATGCCTCCATCTCTGTCCACGACACCCACTGGTGATAAGAAAACCTCCGGCCATTGACCGAGAAGGGTTGAGTCCACAACAATGTACCATCCTTCATCTTGCCCCTTGCGGATGTGACGTCGCACCTCCAGAAGGTGATCGGCAAGTGATCCATGCTTGCAAGTGATCCATGCGAAGTTGACGTGCGGGACGTCCCTGTATCCACTCCGGCACGACTCCATGCGTCACAACGTCGTTTCAGCGTTGCCATGTCTCGACCAAGTCGGGTTGTGGTGGACGCGGTAGTTCGTAGAGGTCTTTGTTCGGCCGAGGATCCGAAACAGTCTGCCCTCGAACCAGGCGCACCAATTGAGGAAGTGCCATCCGCGAAGTGACCGCCAGTCGCGTGAGAAAATCAACTTTAGCGCTGTCGATGACGTCATCACCAACAAGCATCGACGCCTTTGAGACATCCCATGACGCCGCAACATTACAAAGATTCTACTCGATCTCAGAACGGCAGTGTTCACTCAATCTCATCAATCTCCCCATGTATTTCTCGTGTTTTGCAGTCATCGACAACCGGAAATCTGTAAACGAAATAGTTGAATCAGTTCCTACTGCAGCTGCTGTCGTTTGGCCAGTGTCCAGAGGTACTCGAGTGGGAACTTGACGTGGAACTGAGACCCATGCACTTCAGAGATCGGCGAATTCGTGAGCCAAACCACCAAACCGATTCTCGATGTGCTCCTTCACTTCGGCAGCGAGCTTCTTTGGACGGAAATGGGCACGTTTGGTCGAAAAGCACTTGTTTGGAGACTCTCCGCCATTGCACCCTTCTTTTGACACATACTTCATGCAGAGCGTGAGCTTGCCCTGCTTCGGAAGGCTGCTCAGCACAGACTTGGGTGTTCCTGATTGCTTTGCCGAACGTACGTTACGCCCATTCGTGTGAGCCGAATTTCCGCTGCTGCTCTTCGACTCCAGCTGCGCTTTCATCGTCGCTATCTGTGCTTCATGTTGATCACGAATCAGCTCCGCCAGAAGGGCGTCTTGATGAGAAAACTCAGCTTGAATGCGAACCGCTTCATCTAATCCTTCTGCGAAAACCACACCGCAAAATTGGCATAGCTTAGTGTTGAGCCAAAAGACCAGCCGT
This sequence comes from Phytophthora megakarya, assembly GCA_002215365.1. Taxonomy (NCBI): domain Eukaryota; phylum Oomycota; class Peronosporomycetes; order Peronosporales; family Peronosporaceae; genus Phytophthora; species Phytophthora megakarya. The sequence goes on along the minus strand of NBNE01001508.1, from coordinate 10,624 downwards.
CTGGTCGTGTCACGGTCAGTCGTACAACCTCTGCCGTATGACTCGATAAAGCGCTGCGCAGCCCGCAAGACTGCGACCGTTTCTTCGGTATAAAACGTGGAGTCGAACTGCCGGAGGTTCTCAAGCGCGTCCTTGAGCTTGTCGTAAGGTGGTGAGTTTCTCGCTGGCTTGATACAATTTTTTTAGTGAAAAGTCAGTCATGTTCATCCCAGGATCGTCATTGTCCATCGCCGCTATCCGCGCTACACTCACAAAGTGCATCACAGACAACCCACGAATCTTGAACCCAAAGTCGTAGGCACCTCGCACAACTGGGGGTGCCGTGAGAAGCAGAGAGCCACGAGCCTGCTGTTCATATTCTAGAATAGACTGAGGATCCTTACCTTGATGGTCGAGGTGTCCAATCTTGTCGTGAATTTGTTTTTCAATCGATGTTGGATGATACGTTGTAGCCTTGGTTTGTCGAGTTTCCTCGTTCACACCATCCACGCGTGTGGATTGAAATGAAGACGCAGCGGACGCGTCCACTAGCATGCAATTTTGTCGTTGTACTTCAAGCTTGTCATGCTTGTCACCCACGTCCCCCACGTCCCCCACAGGAAGTAAGTCGTTGTCTGACTCGTTGCCTGACAAGTCTTCCGAATATTTGTGGCGGGAGGTTGGACGGCTACCTTTGCTAGCATTCGCCGAAGCTTTCCGTTTGCTGGTTCTCGTCGCCATCGTTTCTGGTGGAGGTATAAACATGCTGCCTCCCTTTTTGCTTTTTCCGTTTTAGAACACAATCGAGTACATGTTGCCGTGGAACGGAGACGATTGCAAGATTATCAGGTCGTGTCATCAGAACCAGTGCCGAAGGGTCAAACGGTACGGATAATAACCTTTCGACTTTCGCAGAGACTCCCGAACGACTTTTGACCACTAAGGCACGCACTTCCTCCAACTTGTCCGGTAATGCTTCTGCGCAGAGCGCAGCTACACGGGTACCTCGCTCTGTTTGAAGCACGTAATCAATCCAGACAACCTGCACTACGTTAGGAGGTTGTCGCATGGCGAGTCGACGTGCTCCGTCAGCGCATCGTACATGTAAAAATGCTTCACTTTCGGCCATAGTGTAGTCTGTGACTACTCCATAAGCCCAAGAATCCATATCCAGGCCATAGGTCTGGATGAAAGTAATAGGACCCCCCCCCACAAACGTTCCTGGCCACAGCCCTTTTTCGTCGGCCCCAACCAAGCGCCGTTTGACAACCCCGACAGCAACAGGATCCAGCTCCTCCTCATCTTCACCCTCCGGGTCCAGGACCACGACCGACACTTGGGTCCCATCGATAGTGATGACCCGCACGTAGCAGAAGCGAGACGGCGTTGGCACCTGTGGAGGGCCTAGGAACGCTAGCAATCCGACCGTAACAGAAGTTAGAGCCATGCCGTTTCGAGTGAGAAGTTTTACTTGCCTTCGAGCGAGGAATTGCACAAATGCTACAACTACTGTTCCGCGCTCGAACTATCTTGAACTTTCCTAGAACTATCTTTCTCTAGTCAATCAATCAATTTAGGCGCGTCACTTGCCGTCCGGAAAACCTGATATCCATCCGAATATCCTGCACAGAGGAAGTGTATATTTTCGAAGGCCCCTGCAAGTTCTTTTTCCATAGTGTCAAATGTCACGCTCCAGTGACCCACACCACATATAAACAGTCCTCTCGTATTGGTTAAACTATTGTGGGTACTCCTCAAAATTGCATTGCTCCACTTCCAATCTCCAGCGAATCTCCACCTGCATTATTTCATACCAACCTCCGAACAATATTACGTACGATAGTTCGAAAACTTGCCATCTCACACTTTCAACGAGACCAAGAGTCTTAGTCGAAGACCCATGCGTGCATCTCTCTCCAGACCGCGATCGTAAAGAAGAACACCTCGATATCCAACAGGCGCCAGGACTATGATGACACCATCCTAATAAGAACCAGGATCGTGAAGCCTACTGTCACGGTGACGTTTACGTACAAACACGTTCAGGAGGTGAACGAGGATGCAAATAGCAGCCTGCTATGGTATGGACACCGGTCCGGCCACCAACATCTACGTGGCCATTAAGCGCAGAGGCGCGAAGCAGAGCATCGAGCGCGGTCTGTGAGCGTGCTGGCGAAGCGGATTCATGACATCGCGTACGACGCCGACCGGGACTGCTGCTATATGCACTACGTCAGGGGCTGTGTCTGGTGTCGCGACAGCGGGCGCAGAGAACCCAACGAAGACGAGGGGAGGCAGATGCTTGAGGACTACCCGACCGCGGAGGACGAAGAACATGCTGTGGACCAGTATCGTAACGCCGAGGGCCAAGCTAGGCACGGCGGACGGTCGCGTCATCCGGAAGGCCTGCCGCCGTTAAAACCACCGCCTCGTATGCCGCAACGCAATCTGGAACGTCCTCGAGCAGCACCGCGCGAGGCTCCCAACTATCAGGCATGGGGCTAAGCCACCGCACGAGATACTGACAGTGAGGTGGGATTGGACCGTCGCGGGCAACGCGACCGCGACCCGTACGCGCGTGCTGGAGGACGGCACGATGATCATCGTGCCCCCAAGATCGACTCGACAATGTGGCGAGTACGGCCAGCACGATCGACAAGGGGTGCCGGACTATCGCGCTGGAAACGCGGCACAGGGTTGGTGGGTGGAGGCGGAGGCGGCGCGGGGTCGACAGTGCGCAGCGGAGCGGTTGACGCGGCTGGAGCGTGAGATGGCGGATTTGCGTCGCGAGCTGGATGTGGTGCAGGAGCCTCCGCGCGAGGAGCGGGACGTCAAGACTGGCGGGAGGCAGCACCGTGGGAGTATCAGATACGTTAGGAGTGACAACGGGGTGATAACGTCGGAGGCGACCGGCGTAGAAGGTCGGATGGAGTCGCAGAACAGTAGGTAGCAGTAGCGTGTAGGCATCACCTAATACCTTTAGTATCTTGAAAGGCCCAATAAATCGTGGCGCGAGCTTGTTCGCGCCCACGTTTGTCACTAAAATGGGTTGGATACCGGCCATGGACAGTAACACACGTCGCCCGCGGGAAATTGCTCCATGTTCTTGCGACCGCGACGATCGGCATTCTCCTTCTGTCGATCTACTACAATTGTGATGGCGTCCCGAACATATTGCGCAACAGAATGACGTCAGTCAAGAAACGCGTTGACCGCCGCAGTGTCAGCCGAATGTGGCTCCGGATTTGGGTCGAAGTTTGCTGGAGGTGGCGCGGCGACGCCTGCCCCGTCCGTTTTCTCGTGATACTCGATAGCACGACAACGTTGGCTTGGGTTGATCAACGTCCGACTGGCCCAGGTGGTGATCTCTGAAGGCGTCGCCCTCGCGGCGACACGTGCACGCAGCCCACGCGCCGTGGTCTCGGTTGATCTCTCTGGTGCCGCTGTTGTGGTGGCGCGCGTGCGCATGGTACGTGCTGCATCTCGGGCTCCAGGACGAGTGGTGACTCCGTTCATCAGCGTGGAACCAGCCTCGTGAGTGCTCTCACGACCGATTGTACCAGCGACCGCGGCGTCGTTTGAGTCACCACTCTCGTCCAAGATGTTATCGTCACCGGCCTCGCCTAGAACCATTGAGCGCTCCAACCCAAGGAGCGCTGCCACCCGGAGATGGTGACCGTAGTTGATGTAGAAGGGCGTGAGCCCCGTCGACGCGTGCTCGGCGTTGTTGATAGCGAACTCGACCATGGGTAAGAAGGAGCTCCATGACTTAAAAGACGTGGCGAAGCTCCTCAGCACGTCTTCGACTACCCTGTTCGCGTTCGATTTGGCCGTCCGTCTCTGGATGTGATGCGGTGGACATCTTCAACCGCCTCCCCAACATCTTGAAGAGCTCTGTCCAGAAGGCAGCGGTGAATCTCGGATCCCGATCGGAGACGGTCGAACTCGGTAGACCGTGGTGCCGATACACAATGTCGAGGAAGATCGCCGCGGATTGCACTGCGGTGACTGAGACGGCAACTGGAGCAAGATGCATCATCTTGCTAAAGCGGTCAACAAAGACGAGAACACCAGTGCGGTCTTGAGCGTCGCGAGGCAGCCTGAAGACGAAGTCCATACTCACCGAAGACCACGGCCCTGTCGCGACGGGGAGTGGTCAAAGGGGCGCTTGCTTCGACGGAGACGGCTTCACACGCTGGCACGCTTCACACGAGTGTATCCACTTCCGCACGCACTTGTACATATGCGGCCAGTAGAAGTCGCGAGACAAGCGACGCGAACGTTTTCTCGCGTCCAAGGTGGCCACTACTCGGGGTGTCGTGAAACGCATGTATTAAACGAGCACGAAGATCGTCGTCCAGATGCGCGGAGGATCCGAGCGGTCGACGCAATATGTCAGCAGGTTGCCATCCAGGGCCTAGCGATCGACACGGGCGCGGCTACGCAAACACAGTCGGCGCCGCGCCGTGTTCGACGGGTCCCGCAGGTACTTCAACATCTCGACGCACTCTGCATCCGAGCCGTACGCAGCCGGGATCAGGTCGCGCAGTGGACTGGTCGCGGCAACCTCGATCGCAGCTACTGCTTTGGCGACACACACAGCACACTCGTCGCCAATCGCGTGGCGACCTGACTGCACGTAGTCTGGCCGACGCGTTATCGCGATGTTTGTCTTGCCCGGTTTGTAATGGACGATAAAGTTGTACTCGGAGAACAGGGACAGCCAGCGCGCCATGCGCTGGGACAAGTGAGGGCTCTTCGTCACTGTCCTCAGCGACGCGTGATCTGTGTAGATCGCGAAGGTTTTCTCACCCAGGAGATACACGCGGAACTTGATGAGTGCGTAGCGTATGGCAAGCAGCTCCTTATATAATTCCGTTCCGCCTGCTTTAGTTGACGCGATTGGTAACTCACCCCTCGCTCGCGTCCTTCGTCGTCAAACTGCATCAAGGCGCAGCTGATCGCGAAGCCACTCGCATTGCACACAACATGAAGGGCTTCGAGAGATCAGGAAGCATCAGGACAGGCGCGTTTGACAAACTCGTCTAAACCGCGTCGAAGGCTGTTTGGTGCTCGGGGCACCACGACCACGTGGCGCCTGCCTTCAGCAGGTGAGACAGCGGTTGGATGGTCAGCGCGAAGTTCTTCGAGTAATGATGGAGATACGTTGCGAGTCCCAACCACTGTCGGAGCTACTTCTGGCCCTGAGGCACGGGCCAAGCGCAGACGGCTTCAATCTTCTCAGGATCAGCGCGTACACCTTCCTTGCTGACGTAGCTCCCAAGAACTGGTATCTCGGGAGCACAGATGATACACTTCTTCAAGTTAGCGTACAGCTTGTTCTCCCGCATCACCTCGAACACATGGCGGAGATGATCCAGATGTACCTCGACGTCGGTCATGCCGTCCTCGACACGACTGTGGATGAAGATATCGTCAAAATAGCTGGGCGCAAACTCTCGGTATGGGCATAGCAGGTTTGACACCATTCTGTCGAAAGTGGCCGGGGCGTTCTTAAGCACCTGCGGCATCACCAACCATTCCGATAGCATCCCCCTCGGCGTGCTGACAGCGGTCGACGACACGTCTTCTTCACGCATGAGGATCTGATAGAACCCGTCCATCAGATCTATGACACTGTACCTCGTGCTGCCAGACATGGTGTCGAGCACCATATCCTTCCGTGGAATTAGCGTTTGGGCTGGAATGGTGGCATCGTTCAGCTTATAGAAGGCGTGAACGATCCGCCATCCACCGGTGGCCTTCTTCACAAAGAAGGTCGGGCTGGAGTGTGGAGAGAGACTTTCGCGTACGTGGCCGGCTTGCCGGCGACTCTCAAAGAAGGCATCAATTGCCTCTACTTGATCTCGGGGAAGCGACCGCTGCTGCGTCGCACAGTACTTGGCACCGGGCACAAGGTCGATCTCGTACTGGACCCGGCAAGGACGGCTGGGACCTTGTCCGGGAAGATGTCAATGTACCCCCGGACGAGAGGAGCGATGGTGTTGCCGGAGGCCTCGACTGCCGGCAACGATTGGGCAGCGTAGCGCGCCTCACGGGCGCACTTCGGCCCGGCCCCTTTCGGTCGAGTCCTGGTATTGGACGCTGGGTCATCGGCGTCGACTTCGACCGCTGCGGCACACACAGTGGCTTTGTGCACGAGCATACACACTTGCTCGATGTCGCCCTTCTTCAGGTCGCTCAGGAAATGTTTCCATGGGAGATCAGGCAACTGCGTGATCGCGGCTGCGTCACGTGGCGGGTGTGCAACCTCGATGTCGCACACGCGCGTCGTGCCTGAGGATTCCACAAGAACCGAGATGACCTCAGACTCAGTGCCAACTGAGTCGCTTGAAATCACACCAGGTCGTCGGGGATTGCGGCAGCTTCGGCGCCGAAGACGGCGCGGAGTGTCGTTCACGGCAGCAGACGATGCGAGACGATGCTCGATCATGCCTGCGGAACTTGGTCACCGGGACACTTCACTGGTGCGAACACGGGGGACCCACGACACGAGTGCGGCCATTTCAACAGGGAGCTCCCGCTCGACCACTCACGGGAACACACACTCGACCACTTGGGGGAGGCCACGCTCAACCACTTCTTCCTTCTCTTCTTGAGGGAGTTCCCGCTCGACCACTCGCGGGAACTCATGCTCAACCGCGAGTGGGGAATCATACTCAACCACATCATTATCATCCGAGAGCCGCTGCTCATCAGAACGTGGGAACCACTGTTCAACCACGTTGAACACGTCCTGAGACCCCTGCTCAGGACCGGCACAAGCTGCATGCTCGCACACCGCACACGAAGGGCCATCGCACTCTTCGTGAGCAGCGGAGGGCATGGAGTCGGGGTCCATAACTGCAACATATGGCCACGTGTTGGGCATCCCGCTCAGAGACACCAACACCGCATTCACGTCGTCCGTCCTTGATGAGCCGAGAGACGAAGCGGTTGATAGTGATAGCGATAGCGATGAGACGATGAGACGGAACCGTTTCCAAACTATAACTTTCTTCCCAGTATAGACGACCACAACTCTCGGGACTTGGAGCTTATGGTACACGACGCCGCTCCGGATTCTGACAACGTCCCCCCAGAGGCTGACGACGCGGGCGATGACAGACGAACACGCAACGTCAACGCTTTGATTGATGCGGTGTACCCAGGTATTAACGCAGATAAATTGCCCAATGAGTACTTTGATGAACGAACTATTCTGGTGCCTACTAACGCAAGCGTGGGAAGGATCAACGAAATGGTGGCAGTACGTATCACCACCAAAACAAAAGAGTATCTTTCGACCGACAGAAGGAGGCGCAGACAGGAACCTGTTCGAACACGAGTTCCTAAACTCACTCAATTTCTCCGGATTTCCGTCCCATAATATCGTATTGAGAGTTGGGACCCCGATCATTAAGATACGCAACCTGAACAGTGACGCAGGACTATGCAATGAAACTATTCTTCGTGTTGTTTCACTGCGCGCGAGAAGTATTGAAGCTACAGTCATGTCGGGGCCTGCCAAGAGAAACACTGTGCTTATTCCTCGCATCATATTCTACACAGAAGACGACGATAAGGGGTTTCCCTTCAACTTGAAGTGTAAGGAGTTTCCTGTAGTTCCAGCGTTTGCAATGACGATCAACAAGGCACAAGGTCAGTCAAGCCATCACATTGGCATCTACTTAGAATCACCTGTGTTTGCGCACGGTTAACTGTATGTTGCTATATCCAGAGTCACTTCACAAAAGGCAATTAAGGTTGCAGTGGGCTCAGAGATGATTGATGTGGATGGTAGAGTACACACCAAAAATATTGTGTCCAAGAGAATTTTTTGATCATGTATAGCCTAAAATTACGTCCATAACTTTTTGTAATTAATTGCGTATTGCTTACCTAATTAAAAATTACATTATTTTACAACTACATGTATGACCAACCACACACGCATCGTCCGTGTAGCGGACGCCCAGAGCGCTAGTAACTCCTCATACTAGTTTCCTAGAGTAAGGTAATTCTTAACTCTTAGGGCCGCTATAGCCTACACTATATACCACACTCAGCTGTGTGTTACGAGATTAAAGCAATTATTTAACGATGGGGAAGACGGCCTGCAGTGGCAGAATCCACTGAAGATTGTCGTCCCTCAATGGAGCAATGCGACTGAGAACTCCAATACTTGTAGTATTAAAATAATAGTAGTGAAGAATGATATTTCATAGATTACCGTACTGTTAACCCCTGCTGATGACGTCCATGGGTCCATCTCCATGGTCGCATTTGCCTAGACGCAGCGAAAGTACTTGAACCACCGAATGAAATCTGCGCGAGACTGTCGTGTTGTCATTGTAGGTGGTGGCGTGATTGGCCTCACCACAGCCTTAGCGTTGCTGCAGAGCGGCTTTGAGCGTGTCAAAGTCGTAGCGGAGAAGTTCGAGGCCACTACGTCCCACGTGGCAGGAGGCCTCTGGATGCCGTTCGCGCTGCCTGATGGAGTGGACACCGCGAGGCCTCGGAAATGGTGCGAAGTGACGTACGCGTGGCTGGAGGCGCTACGACAGGAAAAGGGTGAAACGCTGGGGATTCACATTGTCCCAGGCGTCGAAGTGTCTGCGGTTGGCGCTCCTGAAGTGGTGAGAGGAGGACGTTGATGGTATAGTGCTTGCTGACTAGAGATGTGTTGCTAGGTCCATCCGTACTGGGCGCGTTGTGCCGAGAACTTCCATCTACTCAGCCAAAAAGAAGCTACCGAGGTTTCGCCTGGAGCCCTGCACGGCTTTGCTTTTGATGCCCTCATCTACAACCCCACGTACTACGTCAAGTAGGCAGAGTTTTGAGCTGATCGGGTACTAACTAGCTCTGTAGACCGTTCTTGATGTGGCTGCATGAGGAGATTCAGCAGTTGGGTGGCACGTTTGAGCAGCGTCGAGTAACATCTCTGGATGATGAAGACTGCGATCTACTGGTAAACTGCTCTGGTATGGGAGGATTCGTACGTGACAAGCCAGTGTGCATTGCCCTAACGGGAGGTCTACTACATCGTAGGTCTGGCGGCAATGGAATTGGCTGGAGACGACACAATGTTTCCAATCCGCGGTCAGATCATCAACGTGCACAACCCGAAGCTGAACATGCTCAAAGTATCCGTCACAAAGGATGGCGAACATGCGTACATCATCCCTCGTCCCAACGGCGATGTTGTGCTCGGTGGAACTGTGCAACAGCACAACTGGAACACCGAAAGCGATGACCATGATGCGGAAGGTGTGTGGGAGCGTTGCTGTCGTTTGTGGCCGGAAGTACACAACAGCAAGGTGCTTGCCAAAATGGCGGGGCTTAGACCTGGTCGCACCGGAGGTGTGCGACTTGAACTGCAAGCTGCTTCAACCAAACGTGGTGCCGTGCTGATCCACAACTACGCTCACGGCGGATCTGGCCACACACTCCATTGGGGTTGCGCGCAAGAAGTGGTGGAGCTAGCTAACCAGCATTTCCCCAGACTAACGAGCAAGCTGTAGGCTGCAAGACCTGCTCAACTGCAGCAGAGGACGAAATATGTCATGTCAAGTAAGTTTCCATCCAACACATCAAGGAATTGATAAACATCCAGTTGAAGTGCTACTCGAACTTCTTCAGATCAGCATGACTCCACTCCTTGAGCCCTTCACCGTCGTTCTCATAGTCAGCCACCATACCCTTGGCCACTGCGTTGACAGTGATTTGGTACGTCTACAACATCGACAATCAGCTTCATTTCAGCCACAACTCTCAGCTACAACTCACCCCTGGAATCATCCAGCCAAACATCTTCTCGGTGCCTCGCAGCAACTCGCCACGCTGGAGCATCCCCGGGCGGAAGATGGACGTGCGGTGGAACTGCAAATGCTGCACTTTGTCCTCCACTTCTCCCTTCGTCTGCGGGTACAGAAACCAACTGTCCTTATTGGCACCTTGAGACGTCAATAGACCCAAGTACGATACACCTGCAGCCTTAGAGAGCTCTGCGAACTTGGTCACGTACTCGAGATCCACTGCAACAAGCGTTAGCGCAACTTAACTTTCACAGCATCATATCTCCACCTCTTACCTTTGCGGAAGGCTTCAGCCGACCCAGCATCTTTGCGGGTTGTGCCCAAGCACGAGAAGGCAGCGTCCACCTTATCCGACGGCTTGATATCCGCCTCGGAGAGGCTGTCGAAGTCCACCTGACGCACTTCCAGCTTGTTCTTGGCCGCCGACGCGTCCAGCGACGGGAACGTCGAGCTCCAGGCCGACTCCGGCACGTCTCGACGCGCGAGAGCGATGACTTTCGTGCACTTGGAGGAGGACACCAGTTCCGCTACGAGGTCGCGACCTACGGCGCCGGTGGAGCCGATCACAAGAGCCACGTACGAAGCCATGGTGTTGCCACTTTTGCCACTTGATCACTAGTGATAGGATTGCAAAGTGAGCTGCTGGGTTATTAATAAGTTGCGCCACATGTCGCATATAGTGGCCCACAATCATTACAGTGACCCTCCCAAAAATGATTGTTGGGGAAAATCAAAACAATCAAAACTCAAGTTAACTTGTTTCAAACTTAAAAAATTAGTGGAGCGATTCCCGTAGCCTTTTGAACCGGTTCAGATCCAAGATTTAC
>NBNE01001507.1:0-12273 GCA_002215365.1 Phytophthora megakarya | reverse complement strand
ACTTAAATCGTCTCACGACACGTTCGAGGCTGCTACGGACCTTCAAGTGGAGTGGATTGAGAGGAGACTAGATGCCAAGCTGAAGGCGGCAGTAGAGGCAGAAAGTAAAAAGCTTCAACTCGCTCAGCAATTGCATTTGATCAAGCAAGAAAAACATTTACAGGGACAAGCTGCTGAACTGGCGAAATCACACGCCAGCGCTGCTGAGGAGCGCCTGCAACAAAAAAATCGATAGCGCGATGCATGCCGCTCCCTACAGACCCTCAGCAAGCTTGATGAACGCTTCGGTGACATGTCGAGTACATTGGAGTCCTGTCCTACAACGCAGTGCTAAGGTAGTAGCGGAACAGCTGCAGGGGCTTGAGTTGGGCAGGGTACTGCAAAATTTAGAGTGAGCTGAGATCGGAGCTGAGTGCTCTGGAATGATCTATGAGTCATTTCATGGAAGTTCGCGTTTCCAAATCTTCGATAAGAACACTAGCCAATAGGTACTTTCGTTGTTACAAATTGAAGGCGTAACTCCAAACCTGAAGCTCCAAACCTCCGTTCAGGTTCAAAGTCAGGATGGGTTTCATAGCCAAACCACAAAACCTGGTCATTTTGGTTCAAAACAACGGGGAAGTAACTTTAAACCAAATTTCAGCTCATTCAACGGTTTGGTTTGTTCAAGGTGTGGGTTAACTAGCATTATTTTGTTTTGCGCCGTCTCACATCCTACAATGTAGAAATAGTTTAGCAATATTTCTATAAAAAAAGCTTCGTTCGAAACGCAAGACTATTTCCATCTGTCTATACGTCCCAAATGCATATTCCAACAGAGACATTGGAGCCGAGATCCCCGTTTTAAAAATATACACCACGCTTGTGTTGCTGTACTTTACGAAGGTCTTCACAACTCTTACTTAATATATGGAGAAGAATGACAAAGATCGAGAGCAAATTCTAGCTGTAAAACCTCGTGGTCGTCGAAACGGGTTAATTGCTCCGTTGTCACTGGATCCTACACGACGCAAGCTTCCGACATGCGACAATTGCCAGCAAAGACGAGCTCGCAAACGATGTCCTTCATGCGATCAGGTGCTTTGTGATAAATGTCATGCGCGCCTGCACGAGTTGGCCAATAAACGATATCACGCGTACAGAGAGTTTGAACCTAGATATGACCTCAAAGCAGTATTCCAAACCAACCAGAAGTCATTTCAGTGCGCTGTGCTGAGAAGTTCCAACTGTGTTGCTGAAACGCGTACTTTGTTGTTAGGTGATAATAGCATCCCTACAACGAATGTGTCGGTTGAGAAACATCAACGCAAGACACGAGTTGCGAAAGAGAAATTGATCTCACAAATGCAGATCAATATCCCGGTGGCGATGGCGAAGCATGCAGCTCAAGTAGGAGAAGAAACGATCTTCTCAGAGCCAGCTGAGCTCGAACTTGCAGCTCTGTATACAACCCAAAAGAAATATGAAAGAGCTCGAGAACTGCTTCGGCAGGTGGAGAAATTAATTACCGACTCGTTGGGTATTCTTCATCCAGCGATACTGAAGGTTGCGATTGCTAAAGCACAGATCGCGCAGGTAGTCAGTGGGTCGTTTGTTTTGCTGTACATGTTGACATGATGCGCCTAAGCTGTTGTCATACAATGCTACAGGAAACGAGCTGCTTTGAACAATCTGCCAACACCATGCAAGATGCTCTTTCATTATTTGAAGGAATTCTCCCTCTCGATCATAAGGATATACTCGCCGCTACTTCCATGTTGCTTCAAAGTTTGGTAAGAAAACGGATCCGTCCAAGAGGATATGTGTCAGAACTGAAGAACTATCATGAATACATTACAGGATGCACAGAAGAAATATCACCAAGGCGTAATAGTCTGTCGCCAAATCTACAGTCTTCGATTGCGAGCACTACCTCCATCACACAAATGTCTGACCGAAATCTGTGAGCACCTTGACGAATTCATTTCAAAGCGGGAAAAGGTCCTAATGAGTCGTGAGGATTTTATCTCGATGGAGAAGATCGAGCAGGAGAGAAAACGCTTAGATGAACTGGCCAACGAGTGTGAAAAGTACGTTTTTACTGGATCCCTTATTCAACTTAAGAGCCTAACGTCCTAACGTATTCTTGACGAATTTTGTCTTGAAGGCATCTAGCAAACTTCAGGCACCTCATCCTAAAGGATCCTGATGGACTCAGTATCTTTTTAACATTTGCACGGCAAGAATTCGCAGAAGACCTAGTTACGTTTTGGATTGCGATCGAGGAATTCAAACAGGTTCGTACTTGTTACTGCTGTAAATTGAGATGTTACTAACTCATTCGCATGTTATCGCCATACAGGACGAAAGCGATTACAAGACCCTGCGGTATCGAGCGATAGGCGCTTATCTAACCTATATCAAATCGCGTCGAATTAAGGTTATCACGGCTGCACAGCGCAAGAAAATCAAGAAAGCGATCACAAATCCCGGTAAAAAATATCGCCAACAATTTTTGACGAGGTGCAGACACAAATCTTCGAGTTGGTCTACAAGGGTGTGTATGTTCGATACCTTGCACAAACCAAGTCAATTGAGGTCATGTAATGCCGGAGTTGCTCATGTACGTTACTGTTGAAACGACACGTCCTTTCATGATCCCTAGCATAGATCTAGTTGGGACGTGCGTGTATAAGATCCATCCTCTACTCGAACCAATATGCCAACAACTTGGACGACTTTATCGCAGCGATACCATTCATGGTACCCTCCAGGAAATTCGATGGACATTTATCAATCGTCGGATATTTCTTCTTATGAAGAAGACGCATACATAAGGAGTATGGCAAAGGTTCGAGTAGTTAATAGACGAAGGACACCCGAAAAGGTGGAGCTGTGCATCAAATCGCTTTAGTTGCTAGAATTCTCGGCTTACCGTTCGTTTTGTTGGTCAAGACGCACAACCGGAACATCCAAACGACAAGAATCCCAATGTCAACAGATGTATACGGCTTACCGTTCGTTTTGTTGGTCAAGACGCACAACCGGAACATCCAAGCGACAAGAATCCCAATGTCAACACCAGACAACACGGTGCGAGCCTACCGCTGACTTTTTTAAATTGATGCCATACTAAACTGTCTTGGATAGAATTTACCTTACAATTCATCTGCTAGGACACCTAACTTTCAGCGAGGGTTATCGACCACGAATGAGATGGATATATCTAGCGACGTGTATGTGACTACGATGGATGAAGATGATCAGCAAATGTTCATTGCTCTATTTTACTGGAGAAGGAAAGTAATCGAAGCTCACTTTTCCACTTGGAAATGGGTTACATTTATCCTCCGTCAATCCGCAAAGCATGCTCATCGTATCAAGACTCGCCCAAGCAAACCAATTTTAAACAGCTATAACCACATTAGTCTGCGACCACCACAACGAAACCTTATCCTAAAACGCCATATTGGTTTGTCCACCGCCGATGATTCGTTCAAGAGCAAGCGAAGAATAGCTGCCTTCAGTCAGGGTAATGGCCAAGGATTTCCTGTTCCTCCCTCAAATGTCAGGCATTCCTCAGACAAACGTCGTCAATTTAGGGTGGAACTGCGATTGGTGTATTTTTGCTTTCGCCAATGGAAATCTAACGTAGATGTGTCCAAGAAGCGGTATCTACAACAATTTGTTCAAGCAACTGACTTCTATCATATGCAACTATTACGAATCGCTCTTCGAGCGTGGAGATGTGATAACATAATTCACAAACTGAAAAGGAAGCTCCAAGACGATGCGGATAAATTTCATTGGAATCGTGTTAAGCATGGTGTATTCCAAGAATGGACACGGCATTGCCGAGTCGAGCGCGAAATTGTTCGGAGACAGACTGTCAATGCAATTCAGCAGAAACAAGGTGCATTCCAGCACTGGTACCGATGCATCTTACTGACACGAAAATGCCAAAATTTCGCCGCAAAGAGATGGCACAATCATCTTCAGTTCACGTTCAGATCCTTTCAAAGAGGTCTGACTCAAGCACAAGGAGAACATTTGAAATATGCTACTGCATCCTCCCATTACCAGCACCAGCTGCGTTTATCGATTCTTCGTTTGTGGAGAGAACTAGTATTTGAGGATCCATTGTATATCTTGTCAATTGATAACGATAGGCGCCTCAGATTGTTGTGTGGAGTCAGAAAATGGAGGCGGTTCAAGGATGAAAAAGAACAGAGAGCTCACAAAGTATTGCTAGCAGATTTCTTTCACTATCGAATAGCATTACGGCGCGGAATGCGAAGGTGGAGACGCTTCCTCCAGTGGAAACGACAACACATAAAAATATTTGATGACGTTCGAATTCATTGTGAAAAGAGCTTGAAGCTGCATACTATTCGAAAGCTCCTTACTAATCTTCGCATTAACCAGACATTGCGAGGTAAAGTCATGATTTCAACTCGGTGGTCTCAGCGAAAGCTGCTTTCCAAAGTATTGGAGATATGGTCTATCAATGCTCGTAACTGTGCTCGCTTAGGTAAGTTTCGGCATGTGCTTCATATTAAAATGCTGAATAGAGTGGTTAACCTCTGGCGAACTTGGGCAGTATCAAGTAAAAGCCTTAGAGGTAACCAGGGTATTCTGTTCAAGCGCTGCGATAAAATTTTACTCAAGGCATACCTGGAGAAATGGGTCAGAATGGTTCAACTTCATTCTTTTATATCCTCACTGACGCTGAGCCGCCAAAATCTGTGTATGATGAACTATTTTCAATACTGGCGTGCTTGGTCCGATCAAAGCGTACAGTGGCGTAAAGATGTTGAGCTGCGTCGCGTTCAGAGCGCCAAATATCTGCTCCTGCATATAGTTAGCGAGTGGTTTGGAGTAACATTACGCCAACGATGCTGTAAGCGGGTTGTGAAGCTTTTCCGGAAGAAACAGTCTCGGAGCCGCGTCAAAGTAGTTTTTCGATTTTGGCGGGTTCATGCGCTTATCCGTATTGCAACGCGTAAGCGGAATCAAAATCAAGCTCGCTTATCTCTGGTGGAGTGGAAATATATATGTAAGGATCAAAAAGAGAATAGGATGTTCATGACTGTGGCCACCCATTACTATTGTGAACGTCGGTATGTGCTGGCAGTTGGGTTATGGTTCTCCTTTGTACGAAGAAACATACGATCTCGAAAAATTGAAGACAAGGCACTCTCACATTACTTCTGTGGGCTGTTGCTGAAATCATTGCAACATTGGTATATTGTAGCGAGAAAACGTCGTCAGGAAGAAGAATTTCTGAATAACTGCAAGCAGGGTCACAAGAATAAGGCGAAAACTCGTTGCCTACACGCTTGGTACATGATTGTCCGTCAGAGGATACAAAACAGGGCGTGGGAAAGGTCTGCTCTTCAGTTTCAAGTTGAGAATCTCCGTCGTCGATCATTTTACGTGTGGCTTCGATTTCTGGAGACCCGCCGAACGTCTGACGAGAAAATTTATTTGGCTATATCAAATTATGAAAACCACTTGCAGATTAAGATTCTACAAGCTTGGAATATATCGGTAAGGAGATGGGTTGAACTAAAACGGAATCGTGCTTCCATGCAAAAATCTCTGAAACAAAGACGATTACTATCCAGTTTTACACAATGGACCATATTTTGCTTTGGACGTCGACACCATCGCAAACAAGTCGCAGTTGCAGAAAAATTCTATGACGAATATCTGTTGTGTCTCACAATATATCACTGGCAAAAGATGTCGTCTCAAGCATCAGTATTACGGCACAAACAAACAAGTGCAACCAGACAAGTTAATTTTCTTCGACTTGCAAAAACAATATCTAAATGGCACAGAAATTACCAGCACAACTTAACGATTCACGCGAAGAAAACAAAAGCCTTTCGATTTTACAAGACGAAGATGTTGGAAAAGTACTTGGGACTTTGGAAGCAAAATCATGTGGTAGTGCGTCACAAAGTGTCAAAACGCAGATTCGTGTCACGTTTGCGACAACAAAAATTGTTAGCACGAGTATTTCAGAGGTGGCACCATTTTACAGAATTCAGTGCACTCAAGAGAATACAAATCAAGAAAGCAGTTCGGCACAGAGCAGCGTTTATCCTTCGGTTTACATATCAAAGCTGGAAAGGATATCGCAGCAAACGAACTTTATGCATTATCGCTTACACCTATCGTATAAGATCCCTTCATAAAAAAGTATGGTTTAGTTGGAAATTACGCCACGAATATGTTGTCAAAGTACGCCAGAACATCTTAGTGAGTAGCGAATTGCTCCGCCACAACCTCATCCAAGCCACATTTCGTCGATGGAAAGTATACACCTCCCAACGTCGTACGTGCCTGGATAACTTGTATGAAGCAGAAGATCACTACATTCAGTTGCTGTGTAAGCGAGCTGTAGTTCGTTTGAGAAAGCAAGTTAGATTTCACCAAGCGGTTGTAAATGCAGCAACGTTTGGCCGAATCAATGGCGCAAGGTTCATCTTGACGAAATGGAAACATTTCATTGCTGTTAAACACCGTCAAGCAAATCGACGAATGCTAGCTGAGCAAACTCATTTCCGAAACCATTACAAAAGACATTTTTTTCATCTTGACGAAATGGAAACATTTCATTGCTGTTAAACACCGTCAAACAAATCGACGAATGCTAGCTGAGCAAACTCATTTCCGATACCATTACAAAATACATTTTGGCGCGTGGAAAACATATACGAAGCGCCATGTGCAAGGGCGAAGGGACAAAAGCGATGCTTTGTACCGAGTTTTGTGTTTGAGAATGGTGTGGTCACGATGGAATCGAGCGGTTAGTTTGCGTAAGTTCATTGGCGTGATGGGGGGTCGGAGACTTGACATCTTGCAGCTCGTGATTTTGCAAAGGTGGCGTACGCACACCCGAAAGCGCATTAAGTTGAAGGTTCTAACAACGAAAGTAACTGTCTTTCGGAAAACAAAACTTCGGTCGAAAGCCTGGAAATCGTGGTTGTGGTATATCAACTATTGCCATCATAAGCACCAAGAATTGGTGTGGGTGTTGAGCTACTACTCAGTAGAGGTTTTGCTTCGACGCTGTATGGCTTCGTGGAGAAAACTGGTGGTAACCAAACAAATACAAAAGGATCACAACGATTTAGCAGAGTCGTTCAACTCACGTTGGCTAATTAGTGAGGGATATCGAAACTGGAGAGAATATGTTAAGCTCAGGAGAGAGAAGCATGAACGAATTGAAACACTGCACCTTCAGTTTGAAATGCTTTTGCTATCTCGCAGTATTAGAAAGTGGATATATCAAGCTGTTCATTGGCGTCAACAGCACCGGATCGAAGATTTAGCAGCTCGATGTTCTAGCAGAAGACGTCTAAAAATTAGTTTGGACAAACTACTCAAGTGGAGGTCTCTACAGATGATTACCCGCGAACTAGTGAGCCAAGCAGAACGCTTCCGAGATGGTAAATCAATCGCTAGGTGCTTCCAGTGTTGGCAGCGCTATCATCAATGGCGAGTGAAGTACGTCCACCTGACTCAAGCATTCAAGAAGAATCAGAAAGGAGACATCTTCTCACGCTGGCAATCGTACTGGCGGGAGCGTCAGTCGATTAATGAAAACCGACTACAAGCTAGAGTATTTCGCTGTGTTCGTATGGAGCAGAAAGTTTTGGCCACATGGAGAAATTTTGTGCGTGTTACTAAACAGACGAAGGTGGCAATTGCTTTCCGTGCTGCTAAGAATATTCAAGAATCGTTCAGGTTCTGGAAAGGTAAAGTTCATATGCTACGGCAAATGAGGAAGATGCTGCTTTACCAGGAGTCATTCCGGGTACAAACACATTTTGATGCATGGAAGAGGTTTATGGTGACGCGAAAGCAAATGAGTGCGAGGCTACGGAAGGCGATGAAATTCAATGACAAGCTTCGAAAGTTGGATGTGTGGCAAAAGTGGAGTACGAAGGTGGCCATGCAGCAACAAACTCGAGCAACAGTTGAGTTAGCAGTTGCTTTTCGTCAGCGCTTTTTCATTCGCAAGGTTTTTGCTGTGTGGAAAGTGAGAATTTGCAGCTGGAAACGCCAACGGGTTCTACGAGATCAAGCACTATTTCAGTATAAAATTGCTCTTTTGCACCATGGTTTCCAGGTACTTAGTGACTGGAGGAAATACAACATGAGATTTACCCGACTTCAGTGCAAGCTGTCGACCCGATTGGCTGAGAGACGCAAGTGCCGTGCTATCTCTAACTTGCGAGCGTTGTGTACATCGAGTAATCGGAAACGAAGTCTCATCGAGAGCGCCTGCGCTCATTGGCAGGCATGCCACCAGCTGAAATACTGGGGCCAAATCATGCAATGGTTTAGCATTGCCAAGTACCGCAAACTGCAACGAATCCGAGCTGCCAAGTTCGCTCGAATTCACCTTGCTTGTCGATGCATCCGTGCGCTTCAAGGTCACATTTGCCACACGAAACAAGTCAAAGCGAAGATAGAAATCTTCCGGTGTCGATACTTCCGTAGTGTCGCTGACGATTGCTTCTACCAGTGGACATCTTTTACCACGTTCAAGCTAAAGCTTCGCCACCTAAGACATAAAACTCTTCACTCTCAGCGTCGTCAGCGCCTGCAGCAATGGTATCACATTGCGGTCGAGCAAGTCCGTCGGCGTGCTGGTATGCGTGAGATTGCTGCAAAACGTCGACGTCGTGAGCTTCGAACTTGGTTGAACCACTGGGAAAGCGTTTGCACGGATCAGTGGATCGACAAGGAGCTAATCGAGCATCACCAGTGCCATGCACAAAAGCAACGCAAGCTTTGTAGCGCAGTTAAAACGCTGAAATCTCAGCTTGCAGTCCGTCACGAGCGTTGGAAGTGCAAAACTTTCTTCCATCAGCATCAGCGTATCTTCCTCATCCAAGTCTTGCATCACTGGCGTCATGTGACGTGTGAGAAAATGTAGCTATTGTCAATCTCAATGCATGGTATTTAAATGATAGTCACTACCACTTGCTTTCACTATTTTACCCTGTCGAATCAGCTCACAAGATGTTCTCCAAGGACACAATGTCGGACTATGCTCGGCTGCCTGTGAACGCCCCCACCGCGTCTCGTCGTCACCGTCTGCAGCGCATGGACGCCGCTCTCCTGGCCGTTGTCTTCTTCGTCGCCTGCTTCGTCGGCGTCCGCCCGCCAGCGCTGCGCTCGTCGAACCCATTGCTGCTCTCCACAGCCCAATCCAAGATCTTCCAGTACGTGACGTACGAGGACATCGACGCGAGCAAGCGCCAGGCAGGATACAACATCACGTACTCTCCCCGAGGCTTTGAGATCGATGGCAAGCAGACGCTGCTGCTGGGAGGCTCCATCCACTATCCTCGCAGCTCTCCGGGGCAGTGGGAAGAGCTTCTGAGAGAAGCCAAGCGAGACGGACTCAACCACATCGAGATGTGTACGGTTGGCAGAGATACACTAGTGTACAATAGGCCTAATGTCGTGTTGTGTGGTGTAGATGTTTTCTGGAACTTGCACGAGCAAGAGCGAGGCGTGATGAACTTTGCGGGGAACGCGAACATCACGAGGTTTTACGAGCTTGCGGCGGAGGTTGGGTTGTTTCTCCATGTACGCTTCGGTCCGTACGTGTGTGCAGAGTGGAGCAATGGAGGTCTGCCAGTGTGGTTGAATTGGATTCCCGGAATGAAAGTGAGGTCGAGTAATGCACCTTGGCAGAGGGAAATGGAGAGGTTTGTAAGGTACATGGTAGAGCTGTCGAGGCCGTTCTTGGCCAAGAATGGCGGACCGATTATCATGGCGCAGATTGAGAACGAGTATGCGTGGCATGATGCAGAGTACATTGAGTGGTGCGGCAACCTTGTGAAGCAGTTGGACACATCAATTCCATGGGTCATGTAAGTGTTGGAATGACAGCTATAACTGCATATAGCTGATATTTGCTAACTTTTGTTGTGTAGGTGTTACGCCAACGCTGCTGAAAATACCATACTTTCGTGCAATGACAACGACTGCGTTGATTTCGCTGTGAAACACGTTAAAGAACGCCCTTCCGACCCATTAGTTTGGACAGAGGATGAAGGCTGGTTTCAAACCTGGCAAAAAGACAAAAAGAACCCGCTGCCAAATAATCAGCGTATCCCTGAAGATGTGGCATACGCTGTTGCTCGATGGTTTGCAGTCGGTGGTGCTGCACATAACTACTACGTACGTAATTCGGTCCTGCGGCGATGTTGTGCTGTGATACATGTATGCTGACATTTTACTTGCATGTACTATTGCAGATGTATCACGGCGGCAACAATTACGGCAGGGATGCTTCGGCTGGAGTGACGACTATGTATGCTGATGGGGTAAATCTCCATTCTGATGGACTCAGTAATGAACCGAAGCGATCGCATTTGCGCAAACTCCACGAGACTCTGATAGAGTGCAACGATATCCTACTACGTAACGACCGGCAAGCACTGAATCCCCACGACTTGCCGCTCGTGGGAGGCCGAACAGCAGAGGTATCATCACAGCAACGTGCTTTCATCTATGGACCAGAAGATGGGCCGAACCGAGTAGTATTCTTGGAGAATATGGCCAACGAGAGTGTGACTGTGGCTTTTGTTGGTAGCAAATACGAACTTTCACCGTATTCGATGCTGATCATCAAGGATGACGTCCTCCTTTTCGACACCGCAGATGTTCAGAAGGCATTTCCAGGACATCAGCATCGATCATACTCTCCGCTCGTAAAAGCTACTACTTTTGAATGGAAGTCGTGGAGTGAGCTTAATGTGTCATCCATGACACCACGAAGACGAGTAGTTGCTGATCACCCGATCGAGCAGCTTCGATTGACAGCAGATCGATCTGACTACATGACTTACGAAACTACGTTTACTCTAAAACAGCAGAGTGATGCTGATGGCGATGCGCCTACATTAACAGTGACTTCGTGCGAAGCTAGCAGCATCGTTGTTTTTGTTGATGGCTGGCTCATTGGTGAGAGGAATCGAGCATACCCTGGTGGGAAGTGCTCCAAAGAGTTCAGTTTCCATCTGCCAGTCAACATTGATGTCGACGGTCAGCATAATCTGAAACTGGTGTCGGTTAGTTTGGGGATCTATTCTTTGGGCAGCAACCACAGCAAAGGAGTGACTGGCAGTGTTCGAATTGGACTAAAAGATTTGGCGAAAGACCATCAGTGGGAAATGTACCCGAGCCTTGTTGGCGAGCAGCTGGAGATATATCGTGTGCAGTGGCTCGACTCCGTGCCGTGGATCCCAGTTCCTCGTGTGATGACAACTTCCAAGGTCGTGAGTGGCCGTCCATTGATGACTTGGTACGCTACGTCGTTCCAGTACCCAGCTCAACACGCCGTGGCCAGCGGATACCAATCGTCAATCCTGCTCGATTTCATAGGCCTCACTCGTGGTCGCGCCTATATTAACGGCCACGACTTGGGCCGCTACTGGCTCATCAACGACGAGGGTGATTTTGTTCAACGATATTACCATGTTCCGCGTGACTGGCTAATCAAGGGTCAGGACAATCTGCTAGTCGTGTTTGATGAGTTAGGAGGATCGGTAGCTGGTGTGCGGCTGGTGTCTTCTGTGATGGTTCCAGAATCAGCAATAGATGCTGCAGCATTTGCGGAAAAAGTGTCCAACGTGGCTGCTGTCAGTCGTGAGTGATGACGAGAACATCTAAACGAAATATATACGGGAAGGTGGAGCTGGGAGCACTTATTCCGCCCACCCCCGTCGGAAAAGTGTGACTACTTGGTAGTCAAAATGGAACAGTAGTATCGCTCGATTGATAAGGTAGCTATTTATAGGATGAGATGTATTAATAAATGCTTCCTTATTATTAAAGATCAGCTTTCTAGGGGAATTTAACAGCGAATTCGTCATTATTCTTCCCGAATACACTTTCTCGGAAACATGAATAGGTCGAGCAAGTCGGGATCAGAATGGCAAGGGATGTCAACAGCATTGGACAGGTTGTCTCTTCAAAGGGCAAACTTCATTGCAAAACGAGGTGAACAGTTCATTCGTGCCGATGGCTACATTTCATACCACCAGCCATTATTTGTTCAAGATAACGGGATGCGAGAAGCACGTGTACTTGGAGTCGACCCGACCAAGAAGTACCCACTACACATTTCTACATACGAAAGTCTTAGTTTGAACACTGTCGCACAACCCGGGGTGTTCCGGAAGAGGTAAGTTGTAGATTGAATGAATTGGGCCGTAGAACTGAAGCCTCTTACTTGCCTCCTAGGTATCGCCTTAGTGA
>NBNE01001506.1:0-12278 GCA_002215365.1 Phytophthora megakarya | reverse complement strand
CGAAAATGTGTGTTCTGCGCTTATGTTGCGTAAGCGCAACTTAAAGAAGTGGGTGATGTAATAGGCCACCCCAGTTACATAAGTAGGTATATTCAATTACATAAGTAGGTACATTAGCACACGAGTAGCGTGTGCTGAGTGGTCGCTTCTTGATTGGCTGAAAAATATTAACATATCAGCCAATCAGGAGACGACTTGAGTGGTTCTCAAAAGGCCCAGGGCTGCTGCCCTGGACTTAACCTAAATCAGAGTTTATTTTACCAAGAATTTAATACTTGTTCTGTTATTGCGAGCTTCCTCATCGCTACGTGTAAGCTAGTAACGGTAAATACCTGGCCCGTTACAGATACAGTTCCAAATTGCTCACACTGTGGATCCCGGCGCGGACGAAGTCGACCTTCGTGAGCAGGTGAGGGCAGGGAAAGACAATGTTATCGGCCAGAAGACAGCGTCAATATACTTCTATGTAGTTTGGTCTACAGACGGAAGAGGCTCCTACACGATACATATCTCGGCAGCTTACGTAGCAGGGATTTGGAACAAGATGACTCTGGAATTGCATCGCTGAAGCTTGCCAGCATAACTCGCTTCATGGAAGAGAATTCTGACCTCTGAATTACGATCTTCACGAATCTGATGATTTCGATTTTGGATGTTTCTTTGTGGTAGAGGTGGAGACAAACCTGGCCGATCGGTCTACGACTCGATGGGCTCAAGTCTGTTCCATCTTTACCGTGGATATAGCCAAACAAGCGTGCAAGATTTCAGTCATTAGGCTCTCAGCTGAAAGCTTCGGAACAAGATGTGGTAATTACATGTGGGTGCTCCATAGTGCGGCATGTTGAGGGACGTGTCCATTATCATCATTGCTCGTTGAATTTATAGGCAGTCTAGATATTTCATCGAACCCAACCTTTTCCATTTGCTCCAATGTCGAAACAACAGCGCCTGTTTCATCCATAGGCAAACGCGCCTCACTGGCGTAGCGAGTTGCCTATCCCAAAAGAAAACCGAGACCTGTTAGACCTTCGACCAAATCTTGACGGCGCTGATCATGACTTTGATCGATTGCACTCATATCATGGCTTCTCGAGAGTTTAATTCGAGGTTCCTTCTTAATCCAGATAGCGTAGGGCGAATGTAAACCATGTAAATAAAGACTATAATATGATAGTGTGCATGAGGAGAGCGCATATATTGTCGTTGAGAACTACGATCACGACTTGGAGTAGGCGATTACTGCCGAAATACGTGGAGGCACAGGTTGTGTTTTTCACACGATTTTTATGTGCGCCTGACGCCAACGAATTCTTAGATACTTTGGATATCCCTGAATAACAGTGATTTTTGTATGGACAGTCTACGCGGATTTTCGAACTTGTTGGCACACAGACGCACACAAAACGCAAAGGTCTCCATACAAAGGGGAGGTCAGACGCCAACGAATTCAAGAGAATATATCTAATCAACACATTGTAAATTGTACATGTTCGAGAAAGTCCAACTGTCGGACAGTTCCGACATATTTTGTCCGAATATCATAAAATATTTAATATCTTCATAGTGAAAGTCAGCCGGTTAGATATTGTAAAAATATCGTCAATATTCGGACATTTATTAATTTGGACAGAACCAGGCAGACCAGACAGCCGAGGCATCCAAGAATCGCCTCATGTAAACGAAAACGCTCATACCTGGGAACTCCCAGCGGGCTCGTGCGACCGCTCTCAACACCTTCGAGTGCTTCACAGTCGCTGAGGGCTTCGGCGGCAACGCCATCTATGAGTTCATAGGTGGGGACTCAACGGGGGATATTCTGTATATTGTTCTCGACAAATTTGCAGTGTATCTAGCATTTAAGGAAAGTTCGAAGGGATCGCTGCTGTCCAAGAACTCGGTGGCTAGCTACTTTGGTAACGTCAAGAACCACCTACTCGAACTATTTCCTGCTCTAAGCGCTGTGTCAGGTCGTCGATTGCAAAAGATTACATCGATTCCTGATAAGTACTGCTCTAAGCGAGGTACAGACTTTACGCACCAGGCTCCACCTTGCACTAAAACCGATCTGGGCTCGCTCAGTTTGGCAATTTTAAAGGGGGCAGGTTGTACGCAGGAATACCAGGATGCGGCCCTCCTTAACATTCTGTGGTATTTGTTGGGTCGTTCTTCAGACACTATGTGTCTCATGAAAACCAGATCGCCGTTTATCCTGATAAGTATTTATGCTAATAATTTGCCTAATTTTGTTTTGACCTTGCGAATTGTGATTGTGGCGACACGCAGGTGGGTGTCTGTTAATCACCTTTAAATGAATGAAGTCTGCTTCATACCAAGGAGCATCAATATTTCACGACCCAAATGATTTTCCTCCTGCCCAATTCATGATCAAGCTGTGACTACAAATATGCAGTTAACTCCAAGTGAGTTTCTCGTGGATTAGCTTCCCCGAGATACACAAGAAATCCTGCCTACTGAAATTGGTGAAACACCTCTTCGTGAACTGCTCAATGCGCGTATCGACCTCACTGCAAGCCTCAGCAACTAAACCCCGATCATGAAAGCACCTGTAAAAAGGCAAGCGTCCCTGGCATCCATGCATTCGTTAATCGTGTGCTGCAGAAGTGAACCTCTGTTTGTCAAAGTGAAGGAATGAACCTGACCCCAGGGTTGTCATCGCATTTGTTCCGTCGAGGAGCTGCCCAAAACGCGAATAGAGACTGCAAAATTAGCACTCCTTGGATTCTGGACCGCGGAGGGTGGAGTGCTGTGAGCAAAGCGTTCAACTACATAGTTGGCACGACGCAGGAAGACCAAACTGTGGCCAAATCGTTAGCTGGATGGGATCTGAACGCTTCGTCGCGGCTACCTACTTTCGAGAACTTCGATCATCTGCGTCTGCATCGTATTCACCTGCTTCAAGCCAATCTATTTTCAGCTGCGACGGGATTCATGGACAGACTCAGATTGCGAGACGACGTAGTCGATGTCCTCACTGGCACCGCCATTCTTCACTACCCGGACATGCTTCATCTATTCGCTGTACGTCAAACGAGTTCAAGAGGCATTGCGTCAGGTTCAGGCGACTGAAGCTGAGGTTTCTGCATGGGCAATCGTTATTCATCGTACCTTACAGCAGCCCAAGAAGGAGACTCCAAGCAGTCCAGCACCACGACGTACTGGCGACGACAGTCTCTTGAAAAGGCAATCCTGGCTCTTGGAGCAGCCGGCACAGCTACTAGTTGGCCTGGCAGCTGAAGTCGGGAGTTGAATTAGCGGGTGCAGCACCTTGAGAGGACACCGGAAGCAACCACCGCGCAACCGGGATCCGCGACGGCAGGTTCAATCTCGGCTGGCATTGCTTTTGACGCTGTAAAAGGGTCGACATCACGCGTGCATTCTCGGGCGAAGTCACTCACAACCGTTTGGTACGAGTGGTTTCTGCCCCCACTGCCCAGTGCGCGTCCAAACCGGCGACGCTACCACGAGTACAAGGTCGCTGTGGCCTTCATGCGAATTTTCCTCCCGGCTGGGTACGACGTGACAGGAGCGGAGAGCGAGGCCAAGGGACATATCCTGATTTCGGGCCGTGAGGCTGAGGCAAACGTAGTTGCGTTCCTGGAGGCTGAGCACGTCAAAGCAAAATCGCACGGTACAATCGTCAAGGTTCTGAAGGGCATGTATGCAGAAGGAAAGCTCAACAACAGCATCAGGAATTACCTGCATCTCAGGCAAGAAGGTAGGGCTCTGGAGGACGCCCCGGTGAATGACCTTGAGCCCTACAACAAGCTGTAGTCAAAGGCACAGATAACAACAGTGTTAGAAGCGTCTCACCATTCATGAGATCATTAATCCGATCAAACTCTACATAACAGTACCCGCCCAATACTCCACCTCCTCGTCCTCTGCTCGTCGCTGCCGCTGGCCCCGAGGGCTGCCGCCCCACCCGAGCACCAGCCGCAGTACAACCCGCCGTCCCGCACGGCACCTACATCCCGCACGTTCTTGCTTTTGTCTCTGCTCCTCCTGCTCCCAAACGGTTCACCACCAGAGGCAAAATATTTTATGTAAACCACACTTGACATACCACATTTAATAACATTGACTCTCAAAGGTTGTCCGAATGTCCGAGCCGTCTGAACCTGCACGGTATGTATGAATATCATCACTTCTCCGACCACACTAGATCAAAATATGGTGAGAACTGTCCAATCAGACGATTCAATTGATTCACTTCGTCTATTTTCCTAGTTTTGGCGAATCATATCGCTCTCTTTTTGGCATTTTTACCCAATTAAAACGGGTATACTGACTGCAGTCGGAACGGAGCGATTCCGATGTATCAAGTCGGAAATAATGACCAGATATGTGTATCGTGCTAAACATGAGCCCTAAGATCCCATATTTGCCGCGTCTCTGACTACGAACGACCAAGAACGTTTAAGAACGATGAACCTAAACGACATCAAGCCTGGTAACACCAAACGTGCACGCGCGACCGCGGTGAAGGCATTCGAGCGCTTCATTGCTGCTGAGAGCACTAATATGGAGCATGTCAGGGTTCTGATCGCTGTGGACCCAGACCACACCGGTTGTATTCTCATGACGCTCATGGACAAGTTTGGTGTGTACTTGGCCTTTCACACAGGAACTAGGGGGCAGTCTCTATCGCGCCACTCCGCTGCTCAATACGTTCGCCAAGTGAAGTGCCGGCGTCTGGACGAGTATCCTGTTCAAGGGGGTCTATGGACCGGTATCTTCTCAGTTTGGGACGCACACTTGAGCAACACTGCATCAAGCGCGAAAGTGGTGGTTTTGCAAGAAGGCAGCTGCGTGCACGAAGGAGAGTCTAAAGAAGATGACGAGTTATCTGTATTCAACGGCTAGCTCCGGATCGGACTACCAAGATGCCGCTCTATTGTGCCTTCTCTGGTACCTCGTTGGACGTGCAACATATCTAGCCTTTATGGCGATGCGGAATCCGTGAAAATCTACTTATCGCGGTTTCCGATACCACTGGCGCTCGGACACCGACTAACAAAGGGGGCCCCGATGATCCGTGATCTGGTTGTGTTCTTGCTCATCTTGTGTACCCGACGGCGGCCAGGTTACACTCTCTTGGATGACCCGTTCGATGTATATCTGGAAAGGTGAAAATACATGGGCTTGAGATAGCGCGGAACTTTTTCGCTCTACCTCGCGTTGGTCGATCGCGATTGCAGGCGAGTCCTTGTGCCGTGATCAAGCTGCCTGGTTGTCGTTCCAGGTCTTTGGGGGGTCCAATGTCAGAGATCTTCCTCCTTCCTAGTATATGCTTGCCACTTCCAATAGCGGGGAATTTGTTGGGTCGAGATCCGATGTGATCATGAGACCAAGCAATCAATGCCTTCCGAGCAACAGTAAACACTTGTGGACAAGTCACTAGGTAGGGCAAAGCTGGGCAATATATTATCCAGGCTTAACCGCTACGCTAGATCCTACGCCCTTACTGTCTGTGCGTTTGAGGGACCAAACTAATCCCCGATTCCAGGTGTAGGCCGACACTTGTGCAGCTTAGAGCAAATTCGAGTCTGTTTACCTTTATCCCTATATCCACTAACCCATCCTCAGCTGCTTTCCTACGATCACCTGACATCCGGATACATACCTCATCATGGGATCTGTCGATCGGTGATCTTGAGCCATCACCTCTTCACCGTCGCGCGATGATCTTCATCGCTGCTACTCATCCCGTCGACACGACTGCTGCCACTCGACGATCTCGTCTCGCCTCCTTTCTCCGACCCTGGATCACCATCTTGCCTTGACCTGGGATCTCCTTTACCTTGTGTATCTTGATCCGTGGTAAGAGTGGCTCCAATGTTGCCATCTTCCTTCAATCAATGCCTGCTGGTCGGCCACGGTCCCGGATCGCTGGTCGACAGCGACTCATGTCCACCCATTCCTCTTGATCTTGCATACTCGCGGTGCGGTATGGGTATCGTCGCCATCCATCATTCCAGGGGTCAATCTTGGGTCATCCAAAGTCAATTTCACTCGTCGGCGTTGTCGCACGCTGGATCTTGGAGATGTGACTTGATGGCTTGGCTTGGAGTGAGATTTCTGTCGCCTGGTCCGTCTCTATCTCAAGATCTGGCAGCCGAGGTTGCCCTTCTTGTAAGATCTTGATTGCTCTTCACCACACCTTCGTTCGAAAGCAGCAACTTTCCATCGGAGCTGGTGATTCGCTTCATCCGCGTGAAGACATCTGATGAGCAGGCGTTGTCGCTCGTTCCTGACTGAGACCCCGTTACCTGCCCGCTGCTCGCACTGGCGCTGGCCTTGATCACACAGAAGTCCCCGTGCGCCGCGCTGCTCAACCGCTTGCCAGTAAAATCGAAGGACGTGCCCGGCGGCTGACCGAGTCCATTCCACTGGACTTGCTTGATGACAATAGCACGCTGATTTCCACGCAAGCCCGACCTACCAACTGCTTCACATGCGCCAAACCGGTAACCGGAATCAACGCTCTTGTCAATCGCTTGCTGGTCCATATCGCAGGCCCAGCTGAAGTCGAAGACGCGCTGACGTCTCACTCGTTCCGACGAGGCGGTGCGTAGCACCAGAACGCTAGCTCGGAGCTGACGGCGCAGTGGATATTTGATCGTGAAGCTTGGAGCTTAGCCACGACTAGCCAAGCCTTTGCCTACGTCTTTAACATTCCAAAAGATGTTCACCAGGTTGCGAAGGTTCTGAGCAGGATATCTCCACGGGACGTGGCTGTTCTTCCGTCGTTGGGTACCTCCGCCTCGGTCACACAAGAGTGGATCAGAGAGGTTAGCTGTAAACTCTTCAATGCTAGCCATGGACTCGACAACAAGGCCTTCAACCTCAGCAGTACGGTGATTGATGTGCTGACAGCAACCATCACCCGCCATTACCCTTCGTTGATGAAATCAATGCAGAGGCTTCGGCGATGAAGACAATTCGGCGCTGTACCGAAGTATCTGGCGTGATCACGATATGATTGCTGACATGATTACAGCAACTCGCGAGGTCAACTGCTCACACGAAAGCCGCTGCGGACGATATAATGGGAGAAAACGCAAAGGCTAAAGTTTGTGTTCGATCACCAGAGTGCCTTACTTGAACGGTAAATTGAGGTCAACTGGAACCTTGAGGCTCGGGTCAACTTGCTAGCGTCTACAAACACATACGCGGCAGGTAAAACATCAGCACGTGAGGATCAAGAGAAGTGACCAAGAGGCAAAGCTGAAAACGTACCAGTGAAGTGCTGACGCCGATCAAAGACGACACCGCTTGTGGTCACCTGGTTCGCGTGGAATACGGCAGTTCCGTGTTGATGGCTTAGACAAGAAGTCCAAATCCAAGCAACTCGTAGCCTTCATGAGGCTTTTCATCGACGACGGGTACGCACTCGACGATTCATCGGCCACCTACACGGAAAATGTCCGTCAGCTTGGAGAGCTAGCATCGCAAGAAACGACAGTGTTCCTGAGCGCACAAGGTATACCATTAAAGGGGTCCAACGTGGTGCTCAAGGCATATTAAACGTTAAAAAGAGTTAATATCATATCAACAGATAATAACGGTTATTAATGCTGCACATCGAATATTAACGATGAATACCATTTCTACATTACCAGTCAGTTTAACCCTTATCACCAGATGGCAGTAACTGCAGACTGCGGACCAAGTGCAGCATGATGAAGCTTCAGATGCAACCTGTATCCGAAGCTATCCATAGTGACAATTCTTGGCAGCCCGGGCGAAATCGAGGGCCACGCGAAGTCATTGATTGTCGGGAGCCAACATCATTTGTACAGCCGAGAGTGGACCTATTTGCCTCACACCCGTTCGCCGTCGACATACCTACCATGCTACAACACTGGGTGCTTAGTGGAGAAGGTTTGACGACGCATTTGGGAAAGGTTATAGTTGATATGCACGACAAAGAGGACGATGTATTTGCAGTCTTGTGTTATTGGATCAGGCGCAGCAAGTGTGCTGTAAGATCCCGTTTCAGCTAGATACTCTCGATTGCGGCGGTGCATGGATCAATCATGTTTATCGTTGCACAAATTGAAGCGCAACACCATCGAATTGGTCTTCTTCTTACCGCGATAGCAATATCGAATAGCGATTACGTGATGAACAAGGGGTTGTTGTCATCGTAGATGCTGGTGATCCACTTTTGCTTCAATCTATTGAGACGTGGCTCGCGCAAATCTCGCCATCGATCGTACGTTATTTGTAAGCGACGGAAATTCTCTTGCTCTAAACGTTTTGCTGTAGGTTCCCGTTGGGAATGCATGCGATGGAGACGAAATCACAATCGAAGCAGCGTTAGGACTGCTCATTTTGCTCAAGGAGAAGACCACATGCGCCGTATATTTCACAGCGAAATCCCTCGATAACGCAGCGCAATGGACAGCTAAGGTGTGTTGGTATTTTCTACTAGGTGAAGTCTATTTTCGTTACCAATTGTGTTGTGTTGCAGACCTGGAGCCATTTTGCTGTCATTGATTTTACTCCTTAGCGGTGTGACCTCGACAAACATTTCTTGGAGTTATTCTGTCACAGTTCTGCAGTTCCAGCGCAAAATGATATTGATTCTTTCCGAGCCAAGCTGAACATTGAAAAGTCAAATGAGGAAAAACTGCTTAGCACTTTCCTGGTCAATTTGTGTACAGCAAGTGATAAGTGAAAAAGACCTTGTGTAGTTGGTATGAGTTTAACTGCGGCATCGAACTTGACAACTTGGGGTTCATCTTGGGCTGGTCACCAAGGATTCTACACTGAAGAACCCATGGAGTTTATTTCAACGCAGCTAGATGTCTTCATGTCCGTCCGGGACACTCATCAACAACTACAACAAAATCTCAACACTTTGTACAGCTAACGATGATCGTACTTCCATTTTCTCACCGCGCGCGAGCTTTGGTACTTGCAGAGCAATGAGTTTAAGACTTGATTCATCACTGCATTTATCGCTCTCACAGACGTTTGCAAGTGTCGGTGAATGCCTCGAACAATCGCTGTTGAATACTCAATCAACTTCTGATAACGGGTATGCAACAAGCGCAGTGAAGCCGACCGTTCAGCATGGAGAATCTGAATAATCCTGTCAAACAAGAGTACTTGCGACCACAGTTGTGATGACAACTTTGTACATTTGTCAACGACTGGCAAGTATTCCAACTGTATTCTACAGAACTTATATGCTGTCTTTGGTTCTTTCCATCGAAGAAACTGGCTGTGAAGATGCCAAAACATTGCGAATACCTCATCATATTTTCACTGATAGGGTACGAGAGCAAATTTTACGTGTAAAATTTTGAGCTTGCATGGTTATGAGAATGAAGGTGCATGGCCCTTTGTAGAATACTAGGTATGATCGGTACCAAAGTGTACCTTACTATCTAGTTTGACATGTAAACTGCCTTTACCTTCGCTGGAATGGTGTCGTGAAGACATTGTCCGGTTCGTTCTCGTCTAGTTGGTGTGGTTCTCCGACTACCGGAGATTGGGGAATTGCGCTCATTGGAACATTGCGGCGTCTTAAAACGTTGTCTTCACTTTAATAGGAATTGCTAGAGTCGCTATCGTCACATGCTTCGGCGAACAACTGATACATAATGTGATTTACTTCACACTTACGAGTGATGTTCGTGTACACGAAAACTACCTTGTTGACCTTGTCGGGAGACAGACCATTACGGAGCTTAGTATGAACGAATCCATGGATACTCCACCAGCGCTCGCTTGAAGCAGAAGAAGCTTAGATAGCCGGCAAGATTTTGGCAGATTGCCGCACCAAAACGTAGCTTTTGGATTGCAGTGACCTCCAATTGAGAAGATTGTATCGATAAGTGTCATCCCGTAATTCCCCCTCCACTTTTCCTTCTCCAAAACAAATTCTTGTAACTCTTGGCGAAATTGGATTCGGCTTTCTTCTGTTACCAGTCCCATCTTCCATGCCAACGTTGCAGCAGCATTAATAACATTTTTAGCCATTGTCCGTGCATTGACTTGGCTTGATCGAGCATATGCGCAATTCCAATAGTTTCGGAGCATATATTCTTTCGTCGATTTTCGATTGCATTTAGTGTCAGTTGTTGAAGTCCAGGTTCGCAACTTTCTAACGTCTTCGTGTAGACGGAGTGCTAACGTAACCTCTCGAATTGCTTGCATTCAAGTGAAATGCTGCTGACATAACGCTCAAAAGCAGCTCAACTTGTATTGATTGGTTGGATGAGGTCCAAAGCAATACGAGCACGCTTCCAGAAATTCCTTGAATATTGTAGTTGCTTCATCCAGTTCTGCTCCAGCGTAACTGTCAGTAAATGCAGTATCAGCAAAAATAGCTGCAATCGCGTCATGATTTTGAAAGATGTTTCATATACACTTTTCGTGTGTATACCATCTTGTAGCTACTGTTAGCGATAATCGGCGGCATTTAACTCGTGTTTGTTTCAGTTGGTTTTTGGGTATCTCTAAATCGTGACCTCAGTCCACGCTGATGTTTAATGAAAACGGGCAACTGTGAGCGCCTTCTCCAGAACTTGTTTGAAATGATTTAGTTTAAAAATATCTTTAATCAACAGATTCATTCCATGTGCAGTAAAATCCGTGCAAACAATTCCCGGTCGCTCTCGTGCAATCAACTCCCATGACTTTTTTATGTTTGCAGCATTACCAGTCACAACAGCAGTCACGACACAAGTGCCAATGACGGCCTCCAACTCAAGTATTGTCGACAAGATAGTGTCCGCAATGTAATGACCAGTGTGTGATTCTGCTTTTGAATCCATGGAATTCCAAAATATAGCTGGTGTTTTCGGGTTAACAAACACAAAGTTGATAATAACATCTCCATTGGTATTTGACCACCCATCCGTCACGAGCGCCAGCTCTGTCATACCAGTCAACAAACCTATCACTCGTTTTCTCGATCATATGCGGCCCATAATAGTCGCACAGATAGTTGGCGCCTAGAAGGTAACTTGTAATAGAACATTTCTTGATAACGCGGCACCTCTACAACGCTAAAAAGAACACCAGTAGCTTTTAAGTCTATTGCTACTCGCAAAATCTTCTTCTCTCTGTTTGATAGGTTTGTCAGATGAAGCTCTCGTTCTTTTTCGTTAGCTAGTACGTGTTGCGGAACGTTGCGGTGTGCTGAATAGACGCTTGGTGACAGACGGTATCTTCGGAGCGGAATTTTGTGTAGGTTGGCAAGGAGTAAGTAGCTTCGGTGCCTTCTTCCGTCGTTGGTGGGCTTCGTGTCGAGACCGTCGCGCTCTTGACTCGACATCAACACAGGTATATTGAACTACGTGTCGACATTCTTGACCGCGGTTTGGCACGCAGTACAACGAGCATCAGGATAGTGCTTTTCCCCAGGAATACGCGCAACTTATACCTGAAACATACTCCAGATTTCATGTTGCGGAATTGCCATAGTGAGGATACCGACCATGAAATACCGCTTGATCGACGGGGACCAGATTAGAAAATGCACGGTGATTGTAGGACCTATTGTGTATTGTACCTTTCTGCCAAAACGTCCTCCGTTTTAGGGTCCTACGTAGGGAGCAAGGCCTTGCGAAAGGCCTCCTAATTGACCACGTGGTTGGCAATAAGCTTAACCTAACCTGGACATAAAGACAGTGCATTTACAAATTTTACCGTAGTAATATGAAATTCGGACATGCAGAATGGGTTACATGTACTCTGGTTTGCTGCGCCTGGTTAGCACGAAATGCTATCAGGTGGTGTGGCTTTAATTCCCATGCCTGTAGGGAGCTCAACCGCTTGAGGGAAGTGTCGTGTGCAAATCCTCCGTTCGTTCCGAGACATAATTAAGTTGTCTGGGTTGACGCGCCCCACCCCTTTCAAGGAATGAGTCTCATGTGGAACAGTCGGATTAGAATCTCTGGGATTAATTACACCACCCGTGCTGTTGTACATATTCTCGAACAAAATGTTGCACTTCAGATGGCCACTGTGATGACCGCCCTGTATGTGTACCGATTTCGACATTCCCGGTTGTCTTAAACTGCATATACCATCGGCGAAGACTTCGCGCTGAAACGCCTAAAACCTCATGTTATATGCAACGGAATACCGCGCCAGAGGATATCTACTGAGTATCTCATTGGCTTTCTGGAAGTGCTGGTCTTCCGAAGGTCCGAAATGCCGGGAAATTGTGGCCATTTGGTTCTTAACCTCTTAACCCACCAGCGACCACGCAGATTTCAAATCTTCTTCAGTTTTCC